>JAHWXV010409134.1:0-10780 GCA_024586415.1 Phrixothrix hirtus | reverse complement strand
TTTTTTTTGCCCAGAAGTTGACAGTTTAAGGTAAGATGCTTGTCTTCCTCCATAGTCTCCCTTACTGCACGAATGTTTTCTTCTGTGGTAGCAGTTTGAGGACGCCGTTCATGAGTCTGATTTTTGTTTGTTTCCCACCCTCCAGAGAAATGTGTGAGTCATTTGCACACGTGGGTTTTGGGCAGTTTTTCATCCTCGAACTGTACCCGCAATAGGTGTAAAATTTCTGAAGGTTTCGCTCCTTCTTTCGTTAAGAACTATATAATAATCCTTTGCTCAACCGAACTTGGTACGTGTTGCTCACTCATTACTCTCATATCGACTGAATGCTGTTAATTTTAGTAGTTGGTGCGAAAGGAGAGTGGGGAGGGCCAGACGAAATCCGTGGAACAGCGATCGGGCCTTCACACTCTCCTACTAGATTTCGTAATAGCATTCCCGCTTAAATTCGACAGGGCTTAATATTGGACAAATATAATAAAAGAGCAAAATTTAAATAAGTGTATAGCAAAGACAAGTTTTGCGAACATATATATTTGTTCATTAAACTAACACATATCATTCTGCGTTCTTGATAAGAAAATTAATTACTACATCCAGAATATATATGGGATATAAAAGCATCAGTATTTATTTAGCGTAGATTAATTCCAGTCAATATCAACCTTATTAAGGGAGCAAAAATGATATCTGGGAATTTTTCGCTATATCTGAGCTTTCATTCAAATTTTGCTCTCAAGATAGAAAATATATTAAAAGTTTTCACATTTGTTAGCAACGAAAATTTAGTAGAATATTTATTAATTTTTAATAAAATTGCTAATGATATTGACAGCTATTGTATTTATTTCTGCACTGTAGCACAGTTGTATCCAATAAAGAATTTAATAAACTAGTTCTGTAAACATATTAATATTAATTAGATATTAAATTGACAAATGAAATATGCTTGCAATAAACGTGATACAATAACATGCGGTTCAGTATAGCTTGTAAATATTGCCTAATTGATTAAGGGAACTTCGTTTAGTTCTGTCTCGCTTTTCGCATACTATATCTAAATTTCCTACCTTACTGTGACTGATACTTATGTGATTAATCTGTCACATTAGATCCAGTTCTTCAGTGAAATGCATTAACCTTTTAATTTCATTAAAAGTATTAGCTTTTAGGCAACTAACAAAGTTTGCCTATAAATTGATTTACGTTTTAAGTAGTAAGGTTTTTATTAGTAAATATCATTAACTATGTTCCAAATACCTACAAATCACTTTATAAGAGCTTTTATTTCATTGTTGTAAAATATTCACCACTACAGTTGTCAGTTTTGTTATCCTACACCACTTTTGCTTCGACCCCTTCTTGTAAATTTCCAAGAAAGGGAAATATCGCTATACAGTTTCAAAATAATTGCAGGACTTTGACATATATTATTCAATGCTTTACTTCTTTTTATTACGTATATTTTTGTTTCCGTTGCGTTGCACATATGTTATACACGCTTCTGAGCAATTTAAAACGTTTTTTGCTTATTATAGAATAAGATGTTTATTATAATTAACTTATTAGTAATTAACGGTATTCATTATTCACACCGGTGAATAATTAATTATTATTAGTCACGAGTTACAGTTAATTACAAAATTACATTTACACAATCTAAATTCCTTAGTCTATTGCAAAATTACGCTAGTACCATTCTCTAAGATATTATAATTCAGAAAATTATATTAGTGAAATGTCAAAGCATTATTTTAATTAAACTTAACCAAATCCAGCGATGTAAATATTAAAAAATATATTTTAATCTATACGCATGTGATGGCGATTTGTAGTCATTACACGCTTATTTAGTAAATTCTGCTGTTTTTATTTACACTAATTGTTTATTTAAATTAGCTAAATATATTTATCTAATTTAAATAAAGTTCAATTTTGATACACATTTATATAGAATGTCTTCATTCGAAATAGGTTACAGTGGAAACATGCAGATTTAGGTAGCGCTGTTAAACCGTCATAATTAACAATAAAAAATTACTCGGTTCTCACATCAAAAATTGAAATAAGTTAACAACTATTTCAAATTTCTAAAATTATTGTATGTAGAAATGATTTAACAGTATTCCTGAGTTTAAAACCAAGTTTCTCACGCTATAAAATCAATATTTAACAAAGTTTAAATTGTGCACCGTTATAAACCGCGGGCTTTGGAAATAAAATCCATAGTGTGAAATAAATTAAAAATTGAAGGGACACAAACTAATTGTACGAAATAAAATTTTCTACAAGGGAAGGTTTTCGGATTTAGTAAAACAAAAAGCTCAAAGGAACCTCCGAAATTACGTTATCATATACCTAAATTATCCAAGTCGTAAAATTCAGGGAAGGTGCGAAACAGGATGCAAATATGTAAAGGGTCTCCAACGGCATTCCATCACGAATACGCAACCAACAGTTTGAAATTTGAGACATTTGCTTGGTCAACGTAACAGCGGAAAGGGAATGACAAGAAGCTATAAAAACCAAATTAACACAAGAAGAATCATCTTATTTTCGTCGTACATGGTGATGCATGAAACAACTGTGACTGCTTCATGAGTAGATCCTCTATCAAAATTATGTAAATTATACAAAACATTTTGCCCGCTAAAGTGTTATTCAAGTAACTGAGAACAATATTACCTTTGATTAGTGGCCCGCAGCGAAATAAAGTTTTACGAAAGTTCAACGTCAAAAAAATTATAAATTTCAAGTTTTATGAACGGAAAACTATAAAACGAGTTTTGTGTGAAACGCGCAACCCAAGATTCCGCAGTTGGCTTAGAAACAAAATCCTAAATCTTAGCTGTAATTTAAGCAAACAACCAGAATGAAGATATATTATCAACAGTAAGATAATATCAGAATTCATAATTATAACGCAAGTGGTTGCAGGAAAGTTTTAAAACTAATATTTTCTTTAAAACGAAGCACAAATTAAATTTACAAACCATTCAGTGTAAAATTAGTTTTAATTTAAATCTACTAAACATTTTTTTACTTGTAGGGTAAATGCTTTAGTACACAGGGTTATTAAACTGCAATTTACATTGGGCAGATAAAGCTCTAAGGAATCATTACATATTGTCGTATAACTGTTTGTAGCAATTTTTATTCAAATTGTAGAATAAAGAATTTGATTGGATAATTCTTATATTATTGTTTTTTAGATGAAATTAAATAAATGCGCAGAATTCATTGCGGTTTGTTACTTAATGGTATATAAACTTAAGAGGGCGGTCTGATTAGTGCAATAACTAACATTGGATGGCGCCATTATCTACGCATGAAAGTCATTTATCAAATCTATCATATGTTATAAGACGGTTGTCAAAGTTTAAGCCGAATACGTTGCGTCCTTGACTCTTACAGTTGTTTAAACTAAACATGTTACGTTGTCTTGTGAATATGGATAAAACAGAATTTCATGTTGTGATAAAACACTTCTATACCACCGGGAAAAATCTCAAAAAATTAAAAAAGAGTTAGATAATGTTCAAGAAAAATCTTCGCCATCATTTAAGACAGTTTGTTTCTGGGCGAGTGAATTTAAACGTGGCCGTACAAGTATCGAACGTGAAACAAGACTAGGACACCCAAAAGATGCTACCACTGACGAAATTATCACCAAAGTTTATGATCTTGTTTCACATGATGGCCTATTAAAGGTACGCGTGATAGCAGACACTATAGGTATATCTAAAGAACGTGTTGGTCATATCTTACATGAGCACTTGGTTATGATAAAAGCTCTCAGTAAAATCGGTGCCGCGTCTGCTAACTGTGGGCCAGAAACGAATACGCATAACAATTTCTGAGTATTATTTCACCCTTTTTAAGCATAATCTCGCCGAATTGTTTATTGCGGTTGACGAGACGTGGATTCACCACTATACCCCCGAAATAAAAATTTAACCGAATAATGGGCAGAAGCCAATTGCAGTGTACCCAAGAAAGGAAAGTGGTTCCATCAGTTAACAATGTTATCGCCACCTTATTTTGGGATACTTGTGGTGTTATATTTATAGATTATCTGCAAAAGGACAAAACAGCCACAGGTGAGTACTACGCGTCGTTGTTGGACCAGTTGATTGAAAAATTAAAGGAAGAACGACGGAATTTGGCAAGAAAGGATGTGTTTCATAATGACAATACACCGGCTGATTTATAGAACATTGTCACGGCAAAATTAGTTGAATTACGATTCGAAATACTTCTTCATGAACCTTATAGTCTAGATTTGGATTCATCCGACTTTTCTTGTTTCCAAAACTTGAAAAAATTGCTAGATGCAAAGAGATTTTCATTTAATGAGGAAGTGATTTTAGAAACAAATGGTTATTTTTAGGCCTTTGATTTTTCTTATTATAGTGAAGGTATTAAACGACTTGAACATCGTTGGAACAAGTGCATTGAGATAAAAGGGGACTATGTCGAAAAATAAATATAACAAACTTGAATAAAGTACCTTTTTTGTATTACTCTTACCTTAGCTTTTAGACCACCCTCGTATGTCGTAAATAAATTTTGGTGTGACCCACAAAATTTTAACATAAGTATTGGAACTGGAATATAAAAATTTACCTCCAGGTAAGATATACCGGCACAGTAAATTTATTGTCCGAATAAAAAGGGCACACCCTTCAAGCTTATTTTGAACAAAACGTCTGGGAATAGTTTGGCTGCCTTCACTAAAACCTTTTAAGATTACGTAATCCGGCAATTTAAAATAATTTGCTCAACACTGCCAAATAGGCAACCAACAACGCACAGATATTTCAATCCCTGTTAAAATGGTGTTTTAGTACGCCTCTACCACTTCGCACTTTGAAATCTCAAATATTACTCCTATACCTCGTGACGTAACACCATAGTTGGCGTACTAAAGACTATACTTTGTTATATTAACAATTAAAACCACGTACACACTGAATGTGAGAAATTTGCAAAACCCTAGAAAGAATTTTTAACTAAGAAGCTTATTAAGATTGATATGTTGTAAAACAACTAACTTACCTCTTGTTGAAGAAAAATACAAGAAACATTATAAATAACAGGCGGACATTTAAGGAATTAACCTAAACAGGGTACTCAGGGATTTATGGTAAAAAGCTTGAGAGCGAGTGAATGGCATAAAGATAGTATCAGTATTGTAGAAAATATTTTATTATACGGATCTTCGTTTCTGATTTATGGGCCCCTAAAGTTAAAATTAAATATTGATCCTTGTTTATTGCTAAACTATACGTTTAACTTTAATAAAATTCTAAGGTTCATAAACTGTAGTCATATGCCTTTATAGCATTATAAGTAAATCTGTATTACCTCTACGAGGCCTTGGACTAACTGGGCCCGATGGTTGATAATTTATAATTTTTAAGAGTAGTAACATTGTCCTAATGCTAAAAATAAATTCCTAGAATGTTTTGCTAAAGAAAATGTACTTTTGTTTTAATTTTGTTCGAATTCGAATTAATGATTTAGGAAAATATGATATACTGGGTCCATCACAACTGTTGTAATTTGTGTAAAGTTAGGTCGGTAATGAATTTAATTAGATGAAACTAAGTCTCCCAGAAAATTTATTTATTTATGGAACATTGAAGGTAATTCGAACGTTTTAGTTTCTAACGCGTTTTTAAGAACATCATCAGAATTATTAGTATTCCACAATTTAAATGTGTCCAACTAAATTATTCTTAAGTTTAGTTACCCTATATGGTGTAATAAATTAATTTTGTTTTGCTTATTTGTTTGTGTTCGACTTTTAAAAAATGAACCGTGTGTTAGTTTCATTAACATTGAAAATGTGATTTTGGCGTTCACTTTAAAAGTTATTTTTTTAATAGAAAAGTAATAACAAAAATAACACACAATCCTGACAAATATTATCAGCTCTCTGCCACATCAATTAGCACTATTGACAAGCGATTTAGTGATTTTCATTGTGGTCGTACGAGAATTCGCGACGCTGAGCAGTCTGATAGGCCAGAAATGTTCGTAGGTTAGAAATAATATCACAATACTTTGTTGACAAATCATCGAGTGAAGGTGAATGAGATTGCAGAGGCCCTTAAAGTTTTCGATTGGTAGAGTGGTTTTAACTTCACATGATGATTTGAATTTGAAATACCTTTTTGCAAGATGCGTTCTGCGTTTGTTATCATAGTAAACCAGAAATGTAGGTGTTGAACTACTTCGAGATGTGTGAAACTGGTGGAACATAATACGAGCCTTGGCAACACTACGTGTTTAAGAGACCATCTAATATTTGTAATGGAAAGTTTGACATTTTTGAACATACCCTCTTTCAGAAGATTTTGATATTTGACCGTTATTAGTGGTTTTTATAGTGACTGAAAAATTGTTCCTCAGCGCAAAAATGGAATTAACTTGTGATAATTTTCTTGCGATGGTTTATTATGACTTTCAACGTGGAGTATCTAGACAAGAGTACATCGATCAACTTACTTCCACTTTTAGTCATGAAGCCCCATCGTTTGCCACTTTGAAATGCTAGTATAAGGAGTTTAGTCGTGGTCGCCGTTCGCTCACCGACGAAAGTCGTGAAGGTCGTCCAAAATCAGTTGTTGTGCCAGAAATAATTGATGCTGTGCAAAACTGATAATGTAAGATCAACACCTAACATACTGTAAGATTAAAGCAACCTTATACATTAGTTCAACAGGCATATATAAAATATTGCATGAACATTTAGCCGTGAAAAGGATTTATTGTCGTTGGATCCCACATAATTTGAAAACATCTGAAAAAGATGCCCGTGTCAGATGGTGCAAGCAAATGCTTTCGAAACACAATGGCAGTTCTTCAAAAGACGTATATAATATTGTGACAGGTGCAAATTATGGGTATATGTGTATTAACTGGCAAGTAAACAGCAGTCGACTGTATGGTTGTTTCAAGATTAACCGAACCCAACAAAAGTTGTTCGCACTTTAAGCACATCGAAACAAATTGTAGCCTGCTTTTTCAAAAAAACTGCTCATGTGGCAACAGTTCCTTTACGGGAACGCAAAACAGTCACTTCTAAATGGTAAACCATCATTTGTTTGCCGGAAGTCTTCAAGGAAATAAGAAAAACAAATAAGCGCCGTAGGATCATTCTGCATCACAGCCATATGAGATCTAACAAATCTCTTCCAGTAACCGATTATTTGAACACTGAAAAAATCAAGTTAATGGATCATCCACCGTATAGCGCTGATTTCGCACCCAGTGACTCCTTTTTGTTCCCAAACGTCAAGAATAAATTGCGCGCACAACCGTTTTCGTCGGGAGAAGAAGCAGCCGATGCGTTCAAAAACCGTGTTTTAGAGATATCTCAAACAGAATGGCAAAAATGTTTTGACAATTGGTTCAATGATAAATTACTGCTTCTTTATTATTAGGCTCGCAATATAAATAGCGCCCCTCGTATATCTGAATTTTTTTGCCCATTTATTACTGTAGTTGAAACATAGATCCACGACTATACCTAGCAAACCAAATTAATTGAAATAATTGGCAGATGCTGGTTCAAGGGCCTTAAAGTGGACAGAAGTTGTGCCATTGGCCACTAATATCAACTTTTTTTGGGATGCATGTGTAACAACTTTTATTGGTTACCTTTGTAAAGGTAGAACAATAACAAGACAGCACAATTCATCGTTAGTAGATCAACTGAATGAAAAATATAAACGAAGATCGACCACATTTGTGAACGAAAAACATTTGTTTCGCCACAATAACGGAGTATCACATTATTTAACCACTTCAACTACAAAAATCTGGTATGAAACCACCCACGAGTTTCTCTTATGTACACAGATAAACAAATATGCAAATGTCCACAAATGATTAGGATATGATTTTCGCTTATTTTAGGAACGATAATTATAATGGTCACCCATTCAAGTTAATAACCACCAAAATGCTACTCAAATACGACAATTTTCCTCGATAATTTGCTGCAACAACGTTTTTCAGAGAAATCAATCAGTTTGCATAGAAAAATATCGTAGGCTCAAGAAATGTGACAAGTTTAGAACATATCTTAACAGTTCTTTTCAAGGAATTCTCCAAAAACCAAAAAATGACAAGAGTAAAGTGATACTTTCGGTTATCCGATTTTAATAAAACTGTTGCGGATTTCTGTAAATCTAAATATAAAGCTTCGTTTGTCTACGCCATGTCGTTTTCTCAATATCCTATCTAAACGCAGACATATATATACAGACGTCCTCAGATACACACGCGCGCACGGGCGCACATGCATCCACACGCGTACACACACGTCCCCGCAAACTCTTACTTCTGCACAGCCTGAAGACCACATGCCCGCACACTCGCATACACGCACGCATGCACAGATAGAGACTGAAAGCCGAAAATGAGTATTCTCGCTTAAATATCGATATCGAAAATTTTAGATGAGAATAATGCTTTCTTTATTACTTAGTTTTTATGTAGGATAAGAAAAAGTAAAAATACATTAATTGGATTTCGAAGTGGTTCTTCATATGCCGTATTTACCAGGCTTTGTTCTTCTGACCAAGTCTTATTCCCAAACATGATAACTCGGCTTGCCGGTGAAAAAGTTCATCTGGCGAAGAATTGGTGGTTAAAAGGGACGCGTATTTTCATAGCTTCGCTAAATTTTATTTTATTTAGCCATTAAACACCTTGAATGTGGCTGGGACAAGTGTATTGTGTCGGAGCGGGACTCCGTTGAGAAATAGAATATTTTTACAAGGAAAAGTGAACTGACTTTTGAATTGCCCTCGTATAGAGTGGAATTTTATTAAGATTTATCCCCATTTTTGACTCTATGCAGAATATTCATCGAATCCATATCTGTTTACAAGAAACTCAAAAAAATGTTAATTACAGGTAGGACTTTAAATTTTCCTGGTTACCGATTCAATTATTACTTTCTGTTTCGTTGCAATCTATTTGAAACATTTAACAATAATCCAACAGTAGGTAGCATATAATTACTACCGTGATAAGCCGAAACATTAACTGAAAAAATTTTAGGTTTTGTTCTAAAGACGTGAGTAATGAAGAAAGTCATATCCTAGCTTCCTTTCAAAGACGAACTGTTCCAAGGGTATCATCAGTATACAGTAGTTTTTCTGTGTCAACCGTTGTCCTGAGTCATAGTTACCCAGTTTTCAGTGGAAACTAAATTTAACTGCATTTTTCTTAAAATAATGCCATCCGCTAATTTGGTGGCAGAATAAACTATATTGGATATATAACTTAATGGGCTAACTGTAATTCGTTTTCGAAGTCTATTTAATAGCCAAAGTAATAATGAGAAATCCGGTGTGAGACAACACACGACTTTATTTAAATGTCCACATAATTCATATATAATTTACGTTTACTTTGTGAACGATAATAGTAATGGTCAACCGTCCAAGATACTGGACACACAAAACCCTGCCTAACTCTAAAGATTTTCTCTGATAACTCGATTCATCGCAGTTTTTCAGAAAAACCTCTAAGTTCACGTAAAAGGATATTAAAGATATAGGAACTGCAGCAAGTTTCAAAACAATTGTTATAGCCATTTTCGAGAAAATCGCAAAAAACTTAAACATCGCAAGAATAAAGTAGCAGTTCCAGTTTTTCGATTTAACTAAATTCTTGTCGTCTCATGTACGAAAGATAGAAAACTTAAATGTAGTTTTTGATTTTTATATGATGATTGGTTTTTGAGATATATTGTTCACAACTAATACGCCAATTACTTCCGTTTAGTCGATTTTCAAAAATTTATTAGAGAAACCCCTTGGTGAACATAAAACTAAATTAAGTAGCTAACACTAAGTTAATAAAAAATCGTTACAGCCGTTTTCAAGAAAGCGGTGAAAATGAAGAATTCGGTAAATATCTAAAAATGACCGATATAAAGTGGTACTACTGGTTATTCGATTTTAACAAAATTTTTGATTTTGATTATGGCCTCAAATCTAAATTTTCGTTTAGTTAGGACTTTTAGTTTCATAGTTATTTTATACAGAGTTAACGGTGAAAGTACTTCGGATTACTCGATTTACCAAAAATTTTCTGAGTAACCGCCTTGATTATATGAAAATCTCTTGAATATCTAGGAAATAAAATAAGTTTTTAAAAAATCGTTTGAGCGGATTTCAAGAAAATTTCTAAAAACGAAAATATCGACAAATATCAAAAAATGACAGAAATAAAGTGCCACTTCCGATTATTCGATTTAAACAAAATTCTTACTTTGGCATGCTAAGAGAATTGCGACATCAAATATAAATTTTCATTTATCTATGACTTTTAATTTCATAGTTATTTTATACAGAGTTAACGGAGAAACTCCTTCCAGTTACACAAGTTACAAAAAATGTTGGAAGAAACTGCCTAGATTATAGGAAATAGCATTAAATATATAGGAACTATAGGAAATTTAAAAAAATCCCTATAGCCGATTTCGAGAAAATCACGAAAAATCAAAAAATGCAAGAACAAAATAGTACTTTCGATTTTTTGATTTTAGTGAAATTGTTGCGGTCACGTTCCAAGGTAGAAAAAGACCTAAATGCAAAATTTTGTTTATCTACCACTTTTTGTTTTCGAGATATCCTGCTCACAGTCACACACACGCACGCACACACGCACACACGCACACACGCACACACGCACACACGCACACACGCACACACTCACACACGCACACACGCACACACGCACACACGCACACACG
>JAHWXV010409117.1:0-10110 GCA_024586415.1 Phrixothrix hirtus | reverse complement strand
ACTCCTAATACTACTGATTACAATTATAAGTTATATTTATAATAATCCTGCAACCGTAATTGGCTATGCTGTGGTGTGCAGTTTAAATAAATAAATAAATAAATTATTTTGACTGGTATTTCAGAGTTCGGGTATTATTTATTTTTATCATTGATAGAAAGATGTCACATTATTGAATAAAACTATGTATTAAGTGCATTGGCTTACGTTTCGAAATTTTATTTATCTCTTCTTCGGAGCAAAGCACATGTATAATTGTATTTTATACCTGTGCTTTGCTTAATTTGTGCAAGTTAACGCTAAAATGTGGCCGAGTTGTAGTAGACTTACCAATTCTCATTAAAAGATAAAAGTTAATTATTTCTATATCAAGAACATAATCATAGAATGCAAAACCTCCACTTTATACATCTCCCGCCAATTTCATACATTTTATGTATCTGATTGTATTTATCAGCACCTTTCGCCGTTTTATCAAATTTTGCGACAACGTGAGGACTCAGTTTGTTATGCTCTTTCAGGTATCCAGCATCTCTTAGAGACAAGCTTAAAAATAACAAATTGACTGGAGTTTTATCCATGTATTTGATAGCTGTAATTTTGTCTCTGGATTGGAACAAAAATTTATATCCGGACAATTTAATTTTTGTGTTTGTAACTTGATAAACCTTTTTGATTCAACTTTACAGTTCTTTTTATAAGTGAATACGTCATGAAGAGACTTTTATAAGTTATAAGGCGATGTTTATGCTTGATTGGAAAGGTTAGTTGTAAGATCACTAATTAGCCAGGCAATTTTGTTTTATTGCCATTATGCATTATTCAAGTATATAGTACAGCAGTCCGTTCGCGAATCAACTAGACTCTATACTTTATATTGCCGCATATGCATGTATTGTTTTATACGTGTTCTCCTTTTGAAAAGGACGTTAGGTTCAACAACGGGTAAATATAATTACGGCTTTTAGGAATTAGAAACTATTTCATTTAGGTATGTTGTTTATGCAATTTATTATAGTTAATTTGACTCTTTCCTTTAGTAGAGTTGTTGAAAATGTTTAGCAATTTTCTGTATCCTTTGGTTTTTATAAAGAATATTTGCGAAATGCACTGTACAGCCAAATATGGACCACTACACTAATAACTAAGTAAATTGCACTGGTATAGCCTTCGTTTAGAGGACTCATGTTTTTCACATTCACGTCTGGCGTTCGGGCGTACGAAGGTCTTGTTTGAATTTCTCGGAAGAAGACACATATAATTTATTCTGTCCAACTATAGACTCAAACGTTTCATTAATAAAAACTTTCAAAAATCAATTTGTCCACTTCCATTTTCAAAGCTATAGTTGCTGATGCAGAGCTTTTGTAAATATTTGCATCCATGTTGTGAAACTAGTTAGTTTTCTAAGATAGCCGTAGTTGCCAATTTCGACTTAAGATTCGGCTTATGGTTATATTTCAAGTTCATGGTCGTTTTATCGTTAAATGTCGGTAGAAGCTTCTTTAGTGTAGTCCACTTGGAGAGAGAATACTTCTTCATTTGGTCGGTGTTTTAGTTATTATTCACAAACGTCAAATGCTGCCTAGATGGTAGAACGTTTGAGGAAGTTTATTCCCGGAAAGATGTTTTCCCTTTCATCGCTTCTAGTTCATTAAAAGCAGTTTCACTGACCTGGTCCGGCAAAAATTTATTATCGGGTAGGCTGCTCTTTAATCCATTTTGCCTGTTTAGGGTTGGTAAGACCCCATATTTCATCCATCTTGATAGAAACTGTTGGATAACGGTGTTGGTTACCTTTTGGAAGAATGAAAAGTTACTCTTTATTAATTAATTAATTTACTTTAATTAAACGTGAACTGGTTGAAGTTTCAGGTAACCGATGCAATTATAAAGATTTTTGTTTATTTATCCTACGGATCTAGGACCATTTTGGCAAAACAACAGTTTAATCGTTTCGACGGCCTTATCTGAGAAACTTTAACCTAAATCTGTTATTTATTTTAATTTAATTTGTGGGTTTCCACTAGATGGACATACGTTTTCAATAAATATATAAAAGTCAATGATAACCGCGTGTATCGAAAATAAGATGCAAATTATGTAAATTACAGCAATTCTTACACAAAAATATTACTTAATATTTTCGACCAAATAATACAAGACCCTTTTGGTCTTTGATCATACCAAATGTAAACAAACTTAGTTCAATGGCTGCTCTGCATCTGGGTCGTAAAAGAACTTTAACTTTTAAAATTAAATGTGTTGGAAGTTTAGGATCTAGTTTTTACTTCTAATGTGAGTTTATCTGTTTTAATAAATTTTTACTTATATAAAATTTGTTTATGTTATTTCGAAGTAAATAATATACGTGTTCTGCAAATTTTCTGTTTGTAGCTTTGCATTTATCTTCGTCCTGACACACAAGTGTCGTCAACGCAGAATTTACGACATTTCCTTTTTCAAGCTGAAGATGCCTTGGCTGTTCGTACTGCAAGTCCTCGGGATTTCAACGAGCGGGTCATCTTTAATTCGCGTTTAACCTCGGTACACTCCTGGATTCAGATTTAATTTAATTACATTTTCGTTGGTAATCATTTTATTGACTGCGTCGGTACAGTTAAAAAACGTCATTTCAGGTTTCCTTATTTATATGCTCGCAGTGAGTTCTTGATCTGCTTAGCTGTTTGATTTATATTGCGAAAGTAACATTGACGTTTTAGTTTGCGATTAGGTATGTGTATGCGCTTTATGCTCGCACTTCACGAAAAAGATGTTGGATTTTCATGTTATGGGCTATTTATTAACTTTCGTTACTTCCCTTTCCTAATTTTGTTAGTGAATCAGCTGACTGAATTTCAAACTGGTGTCGGCTTGTGTTCAGTTTGAAAATCGCGTCCAACTTAACTTGTACAAATTTTCGTACGTTACTTTAAGTTGGTAGTAGTTCATTCTATGGTGGCTCTTGAGGTTTTTATATTTTTATGATTTAGAACTCTTCTCAAATAAAATCCCTTATTGGCACGAATTCATTATGGCACATCCGCACTTTAGTTTATTTTACTACTTTAGAATTTTTATACTTGTTTCGCGGGCGTAACTTTGCACTTGCTCAAAGTTTATTATTTCACTAGCTATTCCTTTTTATTACTTAGGAAACTATTTAGGTTAGATATAAATACTGTTATATACTATTTAAGATACACAATTTTCAGGAAAATGAAATAAGTGTAAATTAATTTAATTCTTCTAACGTTGAATTTTTGCGTGATTTAGAGTAATCCTTGTTGAAAGTGCATCTAATGAGTAAAACATATTTCCATAGCTATGCCATGGGCTATTTTGTCGCATGTACATAAATATCTAACATGTTTTATATATATTGAAGTAGCAATTGAAGGAATTAACAAAATTCAAAATCTACATGATAGTTTGGACGAACAGGCAATGAGAAAAGTACATCCGTGATATAAACTTAAGATTTTCAGATATTTGCGTATCATCTACATTACAGTACACTAGACACATAGAAAATTAGATAAACTTGCAAATAAAAAAGGATGTAGTACTTACATTTTAAAAACGTTGAAAAGTTATTCCTGCCGAAATGCATTTGACACGAACAAAGTCAAGTATAAAATTATATGATGACCAAAATCATTAGTTCATAATAATCAACTGACAGTTGCATCGATGAATGTAACTTGTTGCGCGCAAAGTAGTAATCCTATTTTAAAAATCTTGTCCGCGAAAAAGTTTTAGAAACAAGCCTTACATTAATAATAAGTAAGGGTAAAAAATTAACAGATACAAAATGCCACGTTAAAATTTTAAAATTTTTATGGACAATCATCTCTTTAAAACGAATTTATTTTTCTATTTATGGAATCTAACGTTAAGAAAAATAACTTTGAAGCTCAGATTACCACATTTTAATTTTCTTGAAATTGACGTAGTCCTATCACGAAAATGTTTTTCCTTAAATTGAGTTGAAATCTTTGTTTTTATATTAAACCTGAAATTAAATATATTTTTTGTTACAGGTAAGCGAATCAGACTTCTATTATAACTTCTGGTAAGATTTCTAGCAAGTTCTTACAAGGTTGCCGATTCTCGGTGACTCGTTAGTTAATTTAAATAAAATAATATATATTAAACAAAATTTACTTTAATGCCTTAAGTCTACATATAGAAATAACATTATTCGTAGTTTTTATTAGAAATAAAGTCCTCCAAGTGTTTACCAAACTAACAAACCGTGTTCAATGCGTCATTGAAATCGCGTACGGAAGCTACTCACTGTTCTTTCAGAAATATTCTCAGAATTATAAATGCATGTTATTAAGTGATCGATGAAACCAAGTCTATCAAACAAAGCTTCATTCTTCATATTGTAAAATGAAGGTATGACGACGTGAAGTGCAGAAGGTGTCAAACGTTGTTCCAAGCCGATCTGCACACGCTTAGTATTTCAGGTGTTCTAGGCTGTTTGCATAGGGTACACACATAACGGCCGATCTTAATTTCGAGATAGATTCCGAAATTTCGAGGCCATCTTCCCGGTACGTTGCTGGGTGGTGTTTTTCATCACCTGATTTTTAAATCTTAAATAGGTTTTAAATCTTTGTCGTAGATTTTAAAAGCACCAGTTTAATTAAATCTTACGCACTCGTCTTATAACTAAATATAAAATCTAACGAATACTGGAAACGTTCAAATAAGGAGCATTTGGAAATAAAAGTGAACAAGTAATTCCGATAAAAACCCTGACGCTGATAACCATGGCTGATCCACTACCACCAGTCTATACTGTGAGCACGCACTCGCCCATTCAAACAGAAAGAACATATTTCGTACTGGTTTTTAGGATTAGACTCGGGATCTAAATTGGCTGTCACCGTGAGCATACCTGTAGAACTGGTAAAATTCTTTACTATTGCTGTATATATGGCTGAACCGCTTTTCGCAAACTGGCTACATCTCATTCTTGTCCTTCATCATATTCCCTTCTAACGGCATACTAAACTTCATCAATGGAATTACTTAATTATAACACGCTTAACTAAACGTATGCGTAGTTATATTGGCCCCTTTTCTATAGGTACTAACTTCCAAGAACGAGTTATCAAAACTACTCAGCGATTATAGTATGGAAAAAGTCTGGAAGCCCCGGATTATATCAAAAAGGATGAATTTATGAAAATAACGCTCGTAATTCCTAATTTGCGTATTGATGTAGTTCCATTCTAGCGACAATGATTTTTTTGTATGTGTACATCTGTTGTTGTTATAAGAACGTCGCTGTTTTTTTAATGATAATATAGGTCACATGACATAATTTGAAAGATATTTTCATTCTGAATATAACTTCTAAGTTTAGTGAAGTTAGCCGAGTCATTTAAAAATGTCACAACATCCATATTTATCATTAGCAATAATAGTTTCTTGAAAACGTTATTGTTAGTAACATTAAACGATTATAACAAAATCAATATACTTAACAAAATGCTCAAAATGTGTTCCATTTGTTTTTTGAAAATATACAACCTGTTTATAAATTCCTGCTAAACGTTTTTAATACAAAATGGCGGAATATTGTATATTTCTGCTTATATTCGAGTTTTAAAAGATTTGATAGGGGAAATTTCTTAAAATAAATTTTGGATTTTAAATATTTCTACAGGAAAAAGTAGAAATTAGGAGACTTTTGAGACCATTCAATGGTACCGCGTCCTGCTATCCACAGATCAGGAAATATTTGATTGAGGTATTCCCAGGAATCGTGTATTGCTGAGGTGCACCATCCTGTTGAAACTATATTTCAGATAAAGGTATATCTAGCTCTTCGAGATCTGGATACAATCAATCAATGTAGGAATTAATTCAAACTACAAAAACTGAAGATGCACTTGCCTAGTTACATTTCCATCAAAAAATACAGTTTTATAACTTATCTTTAGGTATGCCTACCTACGCACTAACCACCTCAGGACGTTGCGTTTGAGTTTCTTCAGTCCAATGTCTCTGTTGCCCAGTACCAACAATTTTGACAGTTCACAGGGCCATTAAAAATAGTGGCTTCATTAGAGGCTAAAATATTTGTATGAAAAATGAGTTTTCATGACATCGTTCTTGCACTTCAGAAAACTTTCTTCTTCGGTCAAAATCGTATTAACTTAGGTTATAACCGAGGAATATCTTGGAAAAATGTTACTTTTTGTTATAAAAAACACTTTGAACCGTTTTATAGCTAGTATTGAAATTTAATTCAGCTTGCCGAGTTGCAAATTTGGGATTTTCTTAAAAGAATAATAAAACGTCAAGTTTGACGTTGTTGTCTTCCTTTGGTCTCATCCGTTACACAGCTATGCTCCTGAAATTTGATGGCTATTTTGCTAACCGTAGGCCTTCTAATTGAATAATATTTGCAATAAATATGGTTTAAAGGGTCACATAGTTTATCTAAGTGTATTTGCTGATATCCTCAGCCAAACACCATAAGGATTTCTATTCTTTACCTTTGTGACATGATTTATTTTACAATTAGATTGTAATAAAGCTTAGGTTTAATAATAGAAAATTGAATTTCAATAATGATTATGACATAGCCACAAAAACAATTGCTGTTTCAAATAAATGATTTTTGGAGTATAATATTACATAACTAAGTTCCAAATCAAATAATCGCCGACATTATTGAAAAATCTTCTAATATGTACTAACATATTGTGAAAGCTATATTGACATAGCACGCTGTATGATGTTGTCCATTTAATAACTTTATAATTGATCTTTTTTATGAAGTTGTAGTATTTATACTACAACTGGGCAATGTGATAAATATGTATTTGCGTCAATTCCAAATTTAGTCAGTTCCATAAAAAAATTAAAAATTTTAGTAACATTATGTGTTGAATTTTAAATTTTAATTTATTTACACTACACAATGCCTTTCTTAATGCATGTCCCGCTGTTGCTCGGGAAATAACGTCTCGGGAAATTAAAAACACTTTAGTCCTGAGATAAGGGGTTGTCCGGAAACATTATTACATCACTTTTAAATTTGATCTTTTTTTATTAGAACAAACTTTATCATTACAGAGAATAGTATAGCATTGTATAATAAGTAATATAAAATCTTCTTATATTAATTCATCACCTATTGTATACCTTTATCTTAATAACCATTCCCCAGGCGTTGTCCATTATTGATGTTTCACTTTTTCTTACTACATTTTTACTAATATTTGCTCACAATTGTTTAAGTTATAACTGGTTTTTAGGTGCAACTGTACGTGATGCACGTTTTCTTACGCTGGTGTTACATTTCGACCGTTGTCTTTTTTCCGATAAAGTGGATATTTTCGCTTCCCAGGTGGTAACATTGATCATATAGTGCGAAGTGGTCATATGTAGCTAAAATAAAACATCACTTGTATTGTACAGCCTTTTAATAAGCCTACCAATCGTGCCTTAATACGTTCACGCATTAACAGAGGTATCTGACATACGAGGGCGGTCTGATTAGTGAGGTAACCAACATATAGATGGAGCCATAATGTGTCACTTATCAAATCTATCATATTTTATAAGACAGCTGTCAAAGCTTCAATCAAATACGTTGCGTTGTTTGTCTCCTATAGTTGTTTAACGTAACGTGTTACGTATCTATAATCGCTTCCTCATTAGATGAAAATGACTTTCCACCTAGTCATTTTTTGAAGTTTGGAAACAAGAAAACGTCAGTTGGAACTAAATCTAGACTATAAGGTGCTGACGAAGTATTTCTAATCGTAATTAAAGTAATTTTGCGGTGACAATGTTCGATGAATGAGACGATGCATTGTCATGATGGAACAACATTCTCTTTCTTGCCAAATGCGGTAGTCTTTCCTTTAACTTGTCAATCAGTTAGTCCAATAACAACGCGTAGTACTCGCATATGATTGTTTTGCCCTTTTGCAGATAATCTATAAAGATAACGCCATCGGCATCCCAAAATATGGTAGCCATAACCTTGTTAATTGACGGAACCACTTTTTTTTTCTTAACCGGCTTCTACCCATTGTTTGGATCGAATTTTTGTTTCGGGAGTATAGTGGTGTATCCACCTTTCGTCAACAGTAATAAATGGAAGCAAAAGTTCGGCAGCAACATACTTAAAATGGGTCAAACAATACTCAAAAGTTGTTACGCGCATTCGTTTTTAGTCAGTTAGCAGACGTGGCACCCATATGACTAATACATCCTTTAGATATACCTATAGTGTCTGCTATCACATGCCTTTTAATTGATGATAATTAAAAACAAGATCACGGACTTTGGTGATCATTTCGTCAGTGGTAGCCTCTTTTGGACGTCCTGATCTTGTTTCATCTTCGTACTCGTACGGGCATGTTTGAATTCATTCACCCAGAAACACACTGCCTTAAATGATGGCACAGATTTGCTATGAACATTATCTAACCCTTCTTTAATTTCTTTAGGTTTTTTGCCGGCGATATGAAAGTGTTTAATCACAGTATATTCACAAAATAACATAACGTATTTATTTTAAACAACTGCAAGAGACAAAGGACGCAAAGTGTTTGGCTGAAACTTTGACAGCTGTACTACAACATATGATAAATTTGATAAATGACATTCATGCGTAGATTGTGGTGCGATCACTATGTTAGTTACCTCACTAATCTAACCGCCCTTGTATATGGGCCAGGCACGTCCCGTATACATCCATAGCATGTCAGGTTATGTAGTTCTTAGAAAATTTAGTTTAGCTTATATTTTTCTTAATATTTCAACTCTTAACGGTTACGACAGTGATAATATTTTTTACCATCTATAAGTTGTTATTAATCCGCTTTGCCTCGCCTTTCTTGATGATTTTCATATTTAGGTGCAGACAATTTTAGTCTTGCTTTGATTACCAATTATGTACTTTAATATTACTAAGTGTAGATTTGCTAATACCAAGTCTTAAAGCAGCTTTAGGAACACTTAATGAGGATTCATTTTAAAAATATATTTTGATTATATTGACTTGACGACCTGATATTTTCTTGTAATTTTTTCTCCCGTATCTTCAAACTTTCTTAATATCCTACTAATCACATCTCGCCGTTTTTCTTCTTTTAAAAAATGGCTAAGGACTAGTCTTCTATGAAATTATTTTGATTTTTATAAAACAGAATAACACGTTTTGTAAACGTTTTATGTTCAACAGGTTTAATATTTCCGAACAAAATGCCAGAAACTCTTTACATTCTGTTCTTATAGCCGGCTACCTAGTGAATTACTGGGATTAATTTGGTATTATTTATGCAACGCCTTCGTTTATTATTTATTAAAATAAAAGTGATGCTTTACTTTCCAGATAACCCCTTACGTACATTATTTTTACACTTTCCAATAAGTTGAAATTAGAAAGGCCAAAAAAGTAAAAAAGCATAATTTTGACATTGATAGATCGTTCGTGTTATTAATGTATGCTTCTTGGCAAACAAGTGACGTGGGGTTTTCATCCTGAAACGCTAAAAGTTGGTTATTATTTTGATATAAACCACATTTTTAAGGTTCATAACTTTCATTGTACTGTCATCTATTAATGAATCAGTCAAACTTCTAAGTGATATTCAGAATGAAAATTTGTACCTTTCAAATTTTGTGTCACCCGATCTAATTTGCTATTCAAAAAAACAGCGGGGTTGGCGTAACTACGATAGATTTACACATACAAACAAATCATTACCGCTAAAATTAAATTCCCTAAAAACATAAAATGAGGTGTTAAAGGGTTCTTTTGTCAAATTAATTATTTTTGCTATAATTTTGTTTCCAGCTTTATCGATGCTGTTATCAGAATTTTATCACATTAGTTGTACTACTTATATATGTGGGATTCGAATATATAGATTACCAGTTTCATACGTCTATCTGAGAAGTAATATTGATGGTACTTGACTATTACTTGACCCCTACTTTTTATAGTAATTATATCTTTATTAAATTTTAATTGCCAAATATTAAATTATTTAAGGTGCAATATGAAACTTTTAGTTATTTATTGTATATATATATATATATATATATATATATATATATATATATATT
>JAHWXV010409026.1:0-11059 GCA_024586415.1 Phrixothrix hirtus | reverse complement strand
GTGTGCAAAGGGCGAACCATTTCGGAGTGGAAGAACTAGGAGTCAAAAACAATGAACAATCATTCACTGACTTTATGACAACGTATTCGGGACGCCACAATGCTAGATTTGGGGTTACCACTGAGGAGTACAGGACTCTGTTTGATGTACAAGAGGAGTACAGCTTGGCTCATTGTATCGCTAAGGACGTCCGAATGTCCCGTGGCATCGCAGTTGAATTTAAGTAGAGGTGTAGGGGCGTAGAGGAAATACTGCAACAAGAGCCAGAAATTGGTAAGGCATGTCACCTGCTATGCCGTCACCGCCAAGGTATGCGAAGTATTTACTACCTTGTGACGAAAGATCTCATCAAAAGCCACGTTATTAAGACTTGTGAAAGGCGTTATGGGATTTAAAGAAACATGTTTATGTCTGCGTCAGTAGAAAGTTAGCAGTACCAAAGCTCGGCTGTGGCCTAGACCAGCTTAATTGGCGCGTGGTACTTAACATGTTGGAGGTAGTGCTTCGTGGCACTGGTGATAAGATGCTGGTGTGCAGTTGGAATCCAAATGGAATTCCACCAGCGACAAAATCTGCGAACTGCCATTTCTTCAACTAATGGGGCTGCAAGTATGGATCGCAGTGCAGATTTCAACATTCGCTAACGAAAATAGAACCATCGCAAGTGCAAAGTCAAGATCACTGTTACGGGCCGCAACAGTCTTAAGGAGGGGGCGGTGTAACAAATATTTGAAACCGTAAATGGAAAATTCTAAATCATTTAGAATGTTTTCTTTATAATAAAATAGATGATGTAATCCGCAAATGACTCATTGCAGTAATTTATGTCTGTCAATTCTATTAGCTCAGCAATGAGTCATATCATTACGTCATTATTATACGTAATATTCCTGAATGTTCTATTCCTATGGTTTTCTAGAATATCTTTCCTATATAAACAGCATATTAAATTCTCCTAGTTAGTTATTGTTAGAATCTTGTATTGTGCATTACTGATATATATATATATATATATATATATATATATATATATATAAATAGAATTATAAATAAATGTTGCTGCTGGTGGATTGTAAAATAAATAATTAAATATTTTAAATAAATTAGTGCACATAGTTAGTTGTAGTATTTTAGTGAATATAAATAAACATTGTAAAACAATTAGCTAGTTGCGTTACAATATTAATAAAAATATTCGTCTCAAACTTAAGTTTCTAAAATAATTTTGAGCTTCAAGTAACAAATACCTTAAAAAAACATTCCAATTTAAGGAGAAGGTCAAAACTACTGTTGATTAAATTTAATATCTCATCCCTTTATCGTGAGCCACCCGAACTTTGAAATTTTAAACTGTACTCCCTATCGTGTAAAGAATCGCTGCGAAAAATACAAACTGATAAAAAATAAAACGTTTATAGTGACCAATAATTTAATAAAGTTAACGAGTTAATATAATATAATTAAAATTATTCTACTCAATTTTCAAAATGACCCTTATTTCTCGCTGAATATTAATAACCAATCTTATTTAAAGTTTTCTTTGAAGCTTTGTAATTGTTTCCGGAGTAATTCGCCTGTGCTGTCGATTTATCCTAGCGGCTGTGAGGTACGTAATGTTTTTTGGTGAAGTTTTCTGCTTCAAATAACTACATATTGGCCAATCAAGCGGTGTCAATTCTGGTAACCTTATATTTCAAAGCATTAGCCAGTAATGAATGAATGTTCAACTAGGAATGTCATATGTCAGACTGTAAACTAACATCAAACAACTGCGAGTTGTTAACTAAAATAATATTTAAGTACTTTACTAAATTCTTAAACCTTTTATTAATATTTATAGCTTGTAAATTTTATTTACTATCAGTGTTATTTTTCATTTGTGCTGTTAAAAATGATTGTTTGTATCATAGAAAGAAATAAACCGATTATAACTTTCTTAATACAGATAGATAACATCTTTCATTTTATTTACAATAACATGGGAGTTTCATTTGAAATATTAAATTTTGAGTGGCTCGCCTTGAAAAGGTGGGCTAACAAATTTAAGCATAAGTAATTTTAGACTTTTTCCGAAAATCATGTACTTTAGAATCAGAATTATTTAGGATCGCAAGTTATAAAATACAGAATTGACTACAATACCAATTCAAAATCAAATTTTTCAATTTACTTTTCACATCTTCAAGAAATGTTTGGTATGAGAACTTCTTAAAATAGAAAAGTTAAAGCGACCAGGAAAATGTAAGGTACATTGTAAAGAGTTAACTAAGTAGTTAAAGAATACATTCCCTTCCAGTTTGAAATGTTAAAAAGTAATTTAACGGCACCTTTAAAGTATACTAATTTGTGCAGGGAATATGTACTATAACAAAACTAGTTAATTGTATAAATACCTTTATTTATATTCACTAATATTAGGATTAGTTATTTATACTTAATTATTTAAATATTTATTTCATTGTATACTAACAATATACGTTTATATTTCTATTTATGCATAAAAGTAACTAAAAGAATAAGATTTTTAGTTAAAACTAAAAACTAAGGGCATTTAATCTGCTATTTATATAGAAAAGTTAAATTCTAGAACATTACGGAAGAGCTCTACAATTAAATTAGTCATAATAATGATATGATAAATTACAATGCCATGACTCATTGCAGACGAATTTAATTGATAGATATCGGTTACAGTAATGAGCCATTTGTGATTACATCATCCATCGTAATTGTAAGGAATCTTCTGGATTGTTGCAGAATGTTCCATTGAGTTTCAATTGTTTCTAATTTTGTTACAGTATTTAGTAATTTTACATTTTCTTTTTTATTACTTTTATCTATTATGACTGTTGTTTAACTATATATTTGTAATCTTAATCTAGGTTCACCAGCAAATCATTATTTATTTTATAAGTTCCACTTTAAATAGTATTTATTGGTCAGTCTTTACTAACAAATTATTCAGTTATGCTTTATCCCACGCCTAAGTTTAATTTTTTTATACTAAAGCAATGAAATGGTAAAAATGAAGTATTTAAGATATCATCACAATCGACTATCAAATTATTGTTTTTAATTTATTGACTGAAGATATGAAATACATAAAACGAAGTCTTTGTGAGAAATTTTGTATCATATATTTATCAGATTACGTTCTGGTTTTTTCAATACTGATTATTAAAATTTTAAAAATGCATGTTTACTTTTGAATCCTAAAAGCTCATCTAAAGGTTTCTACCTTGGTTAATATAAATCGCACGAAATTGTGAAGATTTGCAGAATAAATAAGATAAAATTAGTAAATCAACAATTTAATTTTATAGCAATTACGCAGTAAGCATTTATGTAGTTGCCAACATTTCCATAGAAAGTGCAATTCAATTAAAAGATCAACAACGTGAACAAACTAATGTTTTTTAAACATCTACACTTGCAACTATATTTTACCTAAGTATTTTATAGAGATTAAACAGTTGTTTGTACTACTGTAAATAGAATTAAAGCTATAAATTTTATAGTAAAGCTTTCAAGTATTTATTTGAAGTATAACTTAAATTGCTATTCAGAATGTGAGATAGCTCTTCTTCTAGTAGGTTTTATTAATGACTGTTCAAAGTTCTTAAGATATAAACATGAATAACTGAACGCTATTTTTAAATTGTAACATGAATTAATTTTTATTTTTGTTCTGATTGATGGTAAACTTTTAAAGTTAATGACTGAAATAATTATCAACAGTCTCAATTAAATTGGGAACTTATTAATTTATCTATTCATCTATCAATAATCTTATTTGGCTTTCTATGTAAATAAAGAAGACATTATCCATTTAATATATAAATGTCATGGATACAATAAATAATTAAATGAACACAAGGTACTTTCATTTTAAGTTACGGTAGCCTTTTATGTAATATACAAATCAATTTAACATTTTACTAATTTTGTAAAAACAATATATTTCGTCAACCTGGAAAACTACATAAATTTCCAGAATGCGGTTGTCACAAATAAACAGAATTCAGGAAGTGAAGTAACTTTTATTAATTAAAACAACGAACAATTAGTTAAATCAAATAAGGTAGTTTATAAAATATAAATTCTTATATAATAATCTGTTTAAAAGAGGGGCAAGTGTTTAAAGCAATCTCTTTTCAAAATACAAAAAACGCTAAACTATATTTGTAATTTCTTTACAATAAGACATTATTCCAAACACATTTTCTTATATGGAGGGTATTTATGTTTAGCTTTTCTTAATGGTCGTTCTCACCATTAAAATAAGATGAGCGTCGACAAAATTTTGCATTTATTTGGCATAATGAACTATTTTGGTGCTTGTATCATTTAAATCGGATTACTATTTCTATAGGAGTCTAAAAATGTAAGAATTACGGTACTAACCTTGGAAGTATGTATTTTCAGCCATTAGAACGGCCTAAGACAAACTAAGAAATATGTGTCTCTTAAATAATAGTTGTTTTTAAAATATATAAATTTCTTCAAGATTTCTGTGAACATTTTGCTCGGATTGTTTCCTTATTAAGAGTGATACATATAATTCAACTGTGTTAAAATTTTGCATATATAGGGTGAAGAACGACGATGTCAGTTAGCCATACATTAATTTATGAAAAATATTGTTCGCTATGTCCTTCTTTTGTAATTTTAATTGATTTAATTAATTATAATTTAATTTACGGAATTCAGTCTTGACCAATAGGTCAAGACTGATGGGTCAAGGTGACAAAAAAGCCACAGTGTAGCTTAATAATAACGAGTTATAATTTTAATTTTTTTTATTATTTGCAATCAATAAATAGAATTATTACATATAAAAATTGGTACATAAAGTATTAAGAAATAAACACATTTAATTTTACGTTAATCTCTAAACAAAAACAAGCCGGCTTTACTTTTATACCTAATTCTGAGGGTTTACTATAATTGCTGTAAAGTATATAATTCAATGGTTATTTAGCTTTTATTTAAAATGTTTTATTTATCTTCAAGGAGACCTCCTTCTGGCTGCGTTATAGAATCCTCTCGTTTTAAATTGATTGTTGTAATTTAAAGTTTTCTCGGTTACTGTGTTGACTTTTCTGCTTGATACGCTTCGGTCGACAATTACCTTGATTAATTGTTCTGAAATTATTTATCTTCTACTTGAGATACATCTGATATTTTGTTGGTTATGATATTAGGCATATAACTCGTAAAATGCACTCGCGAACCGAAATCACTATAATTTACACCTGTTAATCTAATTTACTTGTTCTATTTAAGATCACACGAGATCAAAATCATTCGGCAAAAGTACTTCGCGATGGAGTGGTCCAAAATGACGATATTTTGTGTGAGAAAGGTGACTAGATTAATTCCTTTCCATTACCAATCGCATCTTTGCATCTGTAAATGTACAGGGTAGTTTTTCATTTAGGACTGATGTTAGAGTCTGTTAGTTTTTCACGGTTGGTTTTTGGTTTTGAGTGAACGGTTGTAAACTTGTAATCCTTCCTACGTGTTTTTAACATCCTGGGTGGTTTAATTTCAGAAAGTCTTCTTTTTCTCGGACACTTTTTTTATTATAATCGTTTATCTTAAGCGTGTTAACTATTTTTACAAAAATTCCAAATTGTGGGAACATTTTTAGATAATGTCTCTAAATATACTCAGTGACATGGAAATCGAAACACCAAGAAGGCGTCAGAATTTTTTGACCAAACTTGGCAGAAAATTTTAACTGCTCCAGATAGAAATTGATAAAAATTTTAAAGAAAAAGAACAAAATATAAACATAATTTTTATTAATAATCGGGCGGTACCCCTCCCTCTATTGTTTATACACTCCCTCACTCTTCGTAACATCGAATCTATTAGATGATCGATTTACTCTTGAGGCATTGTGTCCAAATCAACCTATACTTCGTGATGTAGAGTTTGCAGCTTCTGTAGAGGATGCAACAAGTTCCTCAGTCTCTCCTCATTATGTCTAAAACATGCTCGATAGGCGAAATATCGGGAGATCGCGGTGGCCATGGCAAGAAATTGACATTATCCTCTGCAAAGCGGTTTATAGAACGTCTCTCAATATGGGGACGGGCATTATACTGCTGGAAAAGTGAGTCTTCCAATTGCTGAATAAATGGAAGGATATGGGGCTCTACCACCTCATTCACATATCGGTGGGCGGTCATATCGTCTCAGATAAATACCAAACGAAATCTTCTCCCATAAGTTATAGTACCCCATACCATAATATCTATAGTATAGTGCTCATATCTCGGAACAGAACATTCAACATTGTGACGTTCCCCACGTTTTCGCCTGACCATCATTCTGCCATCATGCATCTCCAAACAGAATTTAGATTCATCGCTCAACACTATCCTATGTCACTCCAAGTTCCAGTGCAATCGTAAGTGCACTACTCCAAACGTTGTTGTCTGTGTTGAGCCGTTAGTAGTACCACAAGGTGTGGCCGATAAAACTGCAATCTGTAAGCTTTGATTTTACGGTAAACCATTCGAAGAGTTACAGGAAGTCCTTCGTTAACTAACCATTGATGGGCCATTGATCTGGTACTGGAGAATCGATCTCTTGTTGCCATAAGTCGAAAAAGGCGATCCTGCACCTTATTTATTCTTCTTCGCCCCTCAGCTCCTCTTCTCCGACCTTCCTGACCCTCCCTAATCAATGTTTGATAGCACCGGACAATGGCGGATTGGTTTCAGTTAAGACGATTGGCAATTTCTTTGAACGACAAACCACCATCGCGCAAACCAACAATACGACCTCTGTCAAATTCGCTTAATTGCCAGTAATTTCACGTTGGCGCACTGTAGGCATGATAATACCTCTAGTCGATTTTTTTAAGGGCGTGATCATGCCTAGAGTGCGCCAACGTGAAATTACTGCGATCACAAGCGAAAACACTAAAGAACTGAACAAAATCTCGCAAAACATACACCAGATAACATTATTAGAAAGAACTGAAAGAACTGTTAGATAAGTCATTATTACTTGATCCATAATAATGAAATTTTAATCATTTGTTACTTTTCAGTAGTTGAAGGTTTCTGTCTAGTTTGATCACAATATTTCTACGCCTTTTTGGTTTTGAGTTTTTCATGTCACTGAGTATATTACATTTATTTTTTGTTTCATATCAAAGCGTGAATTCAATTATTAATTTAATTTCGCTTGATATGAAATGAACAAAATTTGATTATGAAAATTTGCATATATATTCTTGAATGCCATTTATCGAACTTGAGCGATGATCTGACCACTTAACTTTCGATTATACCGGAAATTAGTTAGAACTTTGTTATTTTAAAAAGGTATAGGAATCCTAACCATTAGGATTTCTTTCTTGTTTAGGAATGTTTAGTGAAATATGTGTATTCTATTAGAAATTAACAAGTTCTAAGAACCCGAAATTCTAAGACACATAAACTTCGTCGTCATTTTTCTAGCGCATTTGAAACATACTTTTGATTGATTCAAAATATTTAAATGGCCATTTTAAATCATTAAAAATTACGTGGAAAATAACATGTAATGGAAACTCTGCAATAAAAGAACAAAAATGCAAATTGATATTACTCAAAAATTATGATATCTAGGTATGAGTTCGTATGATGCAATGTCCCTTTTAAAGACAGGTAACCTAATAATTGAACAAAAATTTTAAATAACAAAGTTGTAACTGGGATAATATAAACGTTTCTATCAAATCCAAAGAAAGGTGTTGAGTTAAACTATATTCTATAATATATCGACCAATATCACCACGGAGGATACCACATCATACGTTTTTTTATAAGGTTGGCTTCTTGATCGAATTTTAAATTGTGCAATCGCCGCAGCACAATGTCTTGTATGCTAAAAAGAAATGTGATCGTTAATTAAAAATGTTGTTTGGTCAGGAAGGAATTTTTTTAAGAAAGGTTCTATATTCAACGAACTTCTCTCCCACCCATAAATAAAAGTCTAACCCTTTGCACCGGCTCCACCTTCAAGTGTATGGGTTATTGTGGATTTATAAGGCACGATTTTATTATCTTTATAAATTACTTATAACAAATATTTTTAGAAAAGTGCAACTCTCGCGAGAGTTTCCTCAAAGACAACCTCGGCTTTTCCTCCACCGAATCCATTACTAATAATGTCGCAGTAATATTTTCATCATACCTCTTACATTTTTTTTAAATCCATTTCTGATCCAGTTTCGTCAAACTTATTTAAAAGTTTATGTAAAATTTTTGAATAAATAAATAAATGGCATTTCTGTATGAGACTGCAAAAATCATAACATTTAACTAGATACCTTTTTCGTTAGTCAGCATTTTTTAAGTTAAATTTTAAGTACATTACACACAACTAATTTAATGGCAGTATCAAGCAAAGCCTGCTACATAAATAAATAGTTAGTTGTTTATTTCATAAACTGGATGTTATTTAGTTGAAAAATAAAAGTATCAGTTGCAATAATATTGAATTTATATGTAAGTATATGTTCGTAGTCAAGTCTAAATATGCTTTTGTGCGCTTTAAGGAAAGCAGAAGCTGTTATAAAGAATAACTTTTTTCTGTAAAACCATGGACGCCCAGTATAATATTAAATATTCACCTTATCATTTTATTTTATAAATTTGGAAAGTGGTAATTTGATAAACAATTGTAAAATTAATGTTAAAGGCTTTTGAACGAAACTAAATTGAACAATGTAATATAATTAAGCTCATTAGTAACTATTTATTTAATAAAGTATTTGTTAATATTTTCTGTTATTGTGTTTCCTTCTACTTGTTAGAAAAATGTAAACTTTTTATAAAATTCCCCTGAATTAGAATAATAAAATTGTAGTTGTTTTCTAATAATTGCCATAAAAAGCATATCACGTTTAATAGATTGATATGAATACTCGGATGAAATTCTTATTTCCTTAGGAACCAACTAAATTAAGGCTATTTTTTATCAGCAGTCCTCAACTTTCTGTAAACAATATTATGCTGTTTAATGCTTTGCTTTTAGAATAGTTCCTCTTTGTTTTCAGTTTTACGTAAAATATTAGAAGAGTGTTCTAGCGATGATCTTTGCCAAATAAGTTATCTGCAACACTATGCTTAGGTTGAAAAGTCATCTGTTTGTTAATGAAATTAGAGGTTTAACAAGTTCCAGAATATTTTAAAACGTGGTTAATCAATAATTACGAAATGTATCTCAATAAAATTACGAAAGTATTTCTTAAAATGTAGAAATAACTGCAGCCAAAACGATTAGAGCCCAAATTAAACGAGAAGCTGAAAAGCTTTATTAATTTCAGATTTTATCTCTAAGATAAATCAGAATTTTATATATCTTACTGTCTAACAACAGTAGAATTAGCCCTGAAATAATACTGATAGGATATATCTTTACACTTCGTTGTATCCGGTACAACAGGTTGAATGGTAGTATAGTTAGTTTTAGTATCTCATAAAGCTCAGTTCCGGCAAGCTACGTAGTTTATATTGGATTATGACTATTATTTAATGTGAAATATGGCACATTAAGAGTATATTAATAAGTATAAAATCTAAATTTTGTAAATAAAGCACTAAGTGTTGGCTATTATTGACAATTGTCAATGTTATGATCATTTGCTTCTTTAGAAATAACACATACTATATTGCTATCTTTTGTTTAATAATAAGCTATACAACAAAAATTTGACCAAAGTTTTAATAACAAGCGAGGGATCTCAAAATGGACTGAAAAATTATGTTTATTTTCATTTGTAAATTATATTTGCTAGGTATTTATTCTCAATCGATGTAAACAAGGTTATTTTGAAATACTTACAAAAGCTTAAACCATGATTCTGTACCTGTCGTGCATTTAGGTCACTTTAGTTTTCTCAAAATACAATTTTCAAAAATCCTTAAATATTGTTTGAGAACTGCCTTTAAACATGCAATAATGTGGAATGTGAGTTTAAATGAGTACTCCCATACTAAAGATTGAATTTCAATTTTTGTGCGCATCTTTAATATTAATTCCTCCATATTTGTTGAGATCCATTATTCTCCAATGGGAAACAATTAATTCAGTATAACTAAATGACTCGAAACATAGTTTCCCAAAATTTTTATTGTTTATATTAAGTCTACATATGTTTCGGCCACTAAATTAATAGACCATCATCAGGGTATATATTTTAAACGTGTAACATGAAACAATTAAAATTTAAAATATCTAAAATATAGTACTTCAATAAGAAGTTTACTATAAATCACAGTCAAAGGTGTTCATAACACTTTCGACTGTGATTTATAGTAAACTTCTTATTGAAGTACTATATTTTAGATATTTTAAATTTTAATTGTTTCATGTTATACGATTAAAATATACACCCTGATGATGGTCTTTTAATTTAGTGACCGAAACATATGCAGGTTTAATATAAACAATAAAAATTTTGGAAAACTAGGTTTCGAGTCATTTAGTTATATTGAATTAATTTCTCCTTTTGTTTTCAAGGCAATGATTGAGTAGTTAAAACTGTACAACATTTTGTGTCGATATTTGACCGAATCAAATAAATAATAACTTTTTCCTTTCACACGCTTTTATTAATAAACTAAGTTACTACGTATATTTGAGCCTATTCACTACAGTAGGCCATCGTCAGTGTTAAAATGTAATGGAATATTTTTACTGTTAAAACGTTTTTTAAGAAATAAATTCTAAAATAACAGGATAATCAAAATAATTTGACAGTAATAAGATTTGGTCTGAATTATAATAACATTTTAAAATTAAATTCTTGTAAAATACTGTTGAAATTGTTATATATTTCTAAATTTGAATTTGAAATATTAAAATATCTAGTCACGTTTATCGTTGAACTTCTCAAATCGAATGAAAATAAACGTAGACATTTAGAGGTCAGCAATTTGTTTTATCAATGCTGGTGTTGCTTCGCAGGTCTATTTGGGCAGCGTGCTAATTGCTCTAGTTACCTTTTTATTTAATTGTAACCCTTTGTTAGACTGCTTAGCAAACTTCTTTC
>JAHWXV010409025.1:0-10405 GCA_024586415.1 Phrixothrix hirtus | reverse complement strand
ATAAGTAGCTATTACTGAAGGTTTGAAGATACTCCTGTTCAAATTCCGTGGCCTTATTGCATACAGGGTGTCCAGAATTAATTTTTAAAAATAGACAACTGCAGATACAGTTTTCTCAATTTTTTCAAATAGAACAATATTAAAAATTTATTTTAAATCGGAAAATTGCTAAATATTCGTACAGTGAATCAATTTAATATTCGGACACGCTTACATTTACATAATTACTGATAAAAATTATAAGGTTTTACACATATGTTAGTTGTTTTCATAGAAATATTCTTATTTAATGTAGATGTTAATTAATAAAAAAGAAATTTGATACTACAGGATAAATCCAATATAATTTGCAGTGTTAGAAAATGCTTTAAAAATATAAGTATTCACAATAAAATTACAACTGTGGTAAATAAAATCACAAACAGATGCATTAATTATGACTACTAAAACAATTTAGGTGTACAAGAGTATTTTAGTATCTATTATGTTATTGCAATAATAGAAAAAACTATAGATTAGGATTTGTTACTTATGTTTTAGCATTTCTAGTAAATGTAGTTTATTTATTTTTTTAATAACATGTTTTTGTGTCACTATATTTGCCTTATTTATTGAAGAGGCGTCTGAGGAGGTATTTTATTTAATATTAATGACATAAAATATATTACATCATGGTTTTTGTAAATCTGATATTGTCGGCAGGGCAATTAAAATACAACTTTCTTGTCCTTTGAATTTTTGACATATCTCGCATCATTTTCGAGAAAAGATATTCTTTATTTGCATTTACTCTTTTCTAGTGAAAATGCGTGGTCTGCTTCAATTTGAAATGCTAATAATAATAAAAAGAAATAGCTTAACCTTAATACACGTAAATTTATTAAAAACAATTTAATATGCCTTAAATTAATAAGTAATCGTTTTCACTGGAATGTACACATGTTCACGCTATGAAAACATAATGAAAGTGAACTCTCACTTAAGGATGATTCATTTGCCATTGCGCATACATAAGCTGGTGCCCAAGCTAGCTTGGTCAGCTTGTAATCAAAAACTAAAGATACTTCTTTGTGAACCGTTAGTGCTTACGTGATTAAATTACTGAGATCCTGTATATGGTCTAGACAACGTGAATAAAAATCGAGTTCATAGAATTCAGAACGATTGTATGAGTGTCATTTTTGGTATACATAAATGTCCATCTGCATCAAATAAACTTAGTCAAGTGGCTTACTATAAGACTCTTACATGCAGTATGTTTGTACCATAACGTAATTAACACCAAACCCCTACCTTACCTGTACCAAATAAAACATTTTTCCACATATATTCACAATTTTCATCTAAGAGATAATAAACTTATCATTATTCTCCTTCGACGCGGTACCTACCACTTATAATTATACCACAACATGCACTACGTCAATTCTTAATGAACGGAAAATAACATGCACTTTCATTTCTTTATTTTCTTTTGTTTGTTCTTTGTTGCTTTTTAGTTTTTCATTCTTTTATTTATGTATAGTTTTTTATCATTATTATTTATCATATTATTCATGCATTGTCATCTTTTGTTACATAGTATTATTGAGATTTAAATATTAATTACACTTATTTTTTTCAAGATTATACATATTTTTGTATCTTAAATTTCTTATTATGTTATTTTTCTTATCTCTATCTTGTTTTGATGTTTTGATGTTGTTTAAGGGCTAAGTGGAAGAGTATAATGCTAATCTATTAGCATATTTCAACTTCACCTTATTAAATACCTAACCGTTTTTCTTATTTATGATTGTAATTTCAGTTGTTTAATAAAATATGCTTACTATGAATATTTTGAAAACATAAAATTGGTATTTCATTGTTAGAATAACCAACTATTATCCTGCTATAGTATGTTATTCATCTCCGTTAATTTAGATAAACCTTACATTGGTTACGCCACTGGAATTTGAATGTGTTAAAATATTCATTTAATTAATTAATCGTGTACTTCAATATTAGTTATTTATCTTAAACCAATCTGGTTTAAATTCATCTATCCTAAGACGAATGATAGAAATTCCGTTAAATATGCAAGAATATTTGTTTTTAATGATTATAGGATTCCATTAATAGAATTACAAGGATACCTGGCAGCCAGTTACCGACCTTAACAAACCACGCGTTTTATTAAAAGTAAGAGGTTAAATTTCAAAGAATGCTAATAAGGACAGAGCATTTTATAATATTTACGAAAATTGCGAAACCAAGAAAAGTAAGATTTACGAAAGTACAGCATTCCGGCTCAAACTATCGTATCTAACGGAGGTTCCGCATTACATCGGATTTTCAGTTCAATTTTTGAAGTGTCCTTTACAGATCCTTTCATAACTGAGTGTACCGTAAAGAAGTTTTAGGGGAATATGATCTATTTAGATATCGAAGTCGGTGAATAACCGTGGAGAAGGTTACGTCAAATTTTGTTCTCGGATTATCAAAGCTGGTTTGAAAAATCAATTGGCAACATAAGGGAAGGGAGTTTCAGAAATTCGTGAAAGCAGCTAGTTTATTTTCGAATCGATCTACTCATCTTTGACGATTCTTAGTTCGCCAGCTAATTATTTTAATCACCATACTCTGGCTTTTCAGTTTAACAATTTGGATTACAAGTGACCTCCATATTTCACGAATAACCATTGTGTTATCAAACTGTAGATTACTGTTTATTCCAAATTTTAACTACCAAACCGTAAAAACATTTTGAATGTTACCGTTGTGATCGTGAATTTATTTGTAAAACTATTGTTGATCTATATTGTTTGATTATGTTGCATAATTAGTATCTTGTTACCATATAATTTTTTTGATTAAACATCTGTTTAGCATTAGTCAAATTTTTGTGTCATTAGCTATATTAGTCGAATTGAGTTTAAGGACAATAAACATTTACATATATTTTGTAAGAAATTACTGATCAGATATACCTGGCTTTGAGATCTCAGTGCTAATTAACTCACGTACGTTTGGATGATTAAAACGCAAGTATCTTCCCATTATTCTCCTGTGGTAGTTCTAAGACTTGGTTAATTGTTTCTACACTTATTTTATCCTTATATTCTTGAATGCATTTAAATTGTTTCTATAAATGTATTAACTTCACGATTCGTTTTATTGTGTTCAAAAATAATTTAATAAGTCATTTTATTTATATACGAGGGCGATATATTAGGTTTTCTCGCTTATAATCAATAAAAGGATTACATTTGCATTAAAATGCCTTTTTCTGATATACTTTTCTGAGCAACCTGAATGATTAGTCAATTCATATTTATCCATATACCAGTTGGAATTTCGAGGAATTCAGTCCTTAGTTGCAAATATTGCTTTAGGTCCACTTCCTAGACGTTAATAATTATTATGTGTTATCCTAACGATTATAACGACTTATTGATACACAGGGCGGTCAAAAGGAATAGTTCTCATCTATTACTTTACCGTGTTGTGTTAATTACATCGACCCTTATTTAGCTCAATTAGCTGCGCTGATTCCTCTACAACTGTTTCTGCTTCAGCTAGGGCTATTTAACATCTTATATACAGGAAGCTTAATGATTCTTGGAAGTTGCGATTGGAATTAGTGGCGTCCACAAAATCTCGACCTTGTCTTGTCTAGTACGGGGCTTGAACGGTATATTCTTGTCGATTCATAACAGATTTCACCGTTTACTGGCTTGGTAGCGATTTTATACATCCAACTTCGTGTCGCAATACCATTTTGGCGCGTAACAAACATCGTAGAGCATAAATGTGCTTTCTATTTCCTTCCCACTAATGGAGAAGGCTGCATACCAATTGATGCTTTGCAGCTTGTATGAAACTGTTTTCATTCATCTTCAATATAGTGAATAAAATTGGTAATTTTTTGTGACTTATTTAGTTATGAGTTATTAATTAATTTGCAATTGATCGATAAACACATAAGTAATGATAGAGTATAGTGGCGATAAAGGGTTATCTAGACTAATTCTGCAGCATTTCGTAATATAGCTCATACCTTTTGCAGTTTAGTTGTAAATAAGGCAGGCAAGTAGTGTATTAGCAAGTAAAGCAAAACAGTAAACTTGTTTAGTTAAATGATTTCCAAAAGAATAAATAGGTTTTGAAATTTAAATTTTTTAGAATTCATTATTGGGATATACTGACCTAAGAAAACTCAAATTTATTGTAAATTGCACAATAAATTAAAAATGATTTTTTAAAATATTTTATTTAAATACATTTCATAAACCGCTTAATTTAATAATTATCAAAGGTAACTGTAAGCTTTCAATAATTATAACAACATTAATTAATTAACGTAAACAGTGTAACAAAATCCGAACTCTCATATTCGCGTTTGTATAACACAAAAGTTTCAATTATGAACATATATAGCATAAAACGTTCTTAGTTCTCTATATCATCCATGCTTTGTAACAAAAATATAAAAATATTTGTAATGATAATAACAATATTTGCAAAACGCTGTAAAAATAGTTGACTAGAACAGTTTATATATTTGTAAAGCAGATCGTGAAAATAACTGTACATATTTATCTTGAAATGCCACTACGACAAGTAACGATAGTCTTTTCAATCAGTCATCAAATATACGTAACTTATTGTTAACAAAATTATAATTATTTAAGCACAATAAATGTAGCATTCAGAAACTGAAACAAATAAACCTAAATCCTCTAAATATTACATTTTGTACTAAACTCATTAATTATATTTATGTAGCAACATGTAAAGCTCGATGCATACGGGCGTGAAAATACTTTGTACACGTAGGAAGTTACGCAGCGGTTATGTTTTAGTTGCGTAACCGCCGCGCCGTAACCACGTAGTATACATGACGCGTACTTTCTAGCTCGTGCGAATCTAGCTTAAAATTTACAATAAAAACACAAACTTGATTAGAACAAAATTTATGAATGTAATTATTTTAAAGTACTTTCATTTTTGTCCAATTAAATTAAAACTATACCTTATTTCATTGGAATAGAATAGTTTTCTATGCAACATTAACGTATGCTATAGTAATTAACAAAGTAACATAACAAGGTAGTGTTTCAGTTTGGCTTAACTTGAAAAATTGTACCTACTTCTAAAATCTATTGCTAACAAGAATATTTTGCTCCTATTCAGCTAGACAAACACTAACATTGCTATTTAAATGATGCTTAACAACGACCGAATAACTAAGTAATTGAATATCCAAGTATTGCTTCATGATTATCTTCTTGAGGTAATGTTTAATTTAGATTTGACTTATGAAGTAACAATGTGTTAAAAATTTAGGTCCGTATAATTAGTGTTTAATCCAATTGAATTTACTACTTTCTAAACTACAACAAAAGTCATTTATAACTATATGCTATGTTAGTTTAGGGCCTATTTGAGGCTAACTTACTTTTAATTGTATTTCACTACATTGGAGTATATTTTAAATGATCTAATCTATCATTTCAGTTACCTACCTACTATTGTCACTAGACTACTATAAATAATTAACATAGTTTAAGCATTAACTACTGTTTAACAATACAAGATGTTATGATGCAGACTGTATAACTTACACTACTAAACTAAATGAATTTATTTGCAATCTATCAGTTAAAAAGTGCTTTCTAAGACAGAACAAAATATTTATGACGATTAGTATAGGTGAATGGATGTATGATTGTTATGAAAAGAAATGTTTTACAGCATTGATATCAATTTAACCCATTTTAAAACGGCAGAAAAAATTAAACAATGTACCTATTAATCAAAACATCTGACAAATACAGATATATAGAATGTCTCGAAAAAATGACAAAATACGAACTCTATAGTGATTTGTAGAACAAAGCTTTCTTAGTAAATCTTTTTAAAAACATTTGAAAATTAGAATAGCATAACAAGACCTAAACACAATTCCACCTACTAAATATTTGGGAATTATGGATCAAGAAATAGTGCAAATGTACCTGTAAAACTTAGCATTTTCCATATTTTCCATAGTAACAAGTATTTTATTTAATACGTGATTGTAGTTTAACCTCTATAAAAATTGCTCAGTGATAACTTAGCTTAAACTAATTTTGGATCAGTAGCTACGCTTTAATTTTTAAATTTTAAGAATTATTCACTTATAATTTCATAAAATACATTTAAATTATTATGATGCCAAAAAATATCGTCTGTATTGATTACTCATAGCAAATGATCTTCATTTTTTACAGAATTGGTAAAAAGCGAACGCATTTTGCCACCAATACTGTTCGTCAAAAATGGTATACATGTTATTATATTTTTCCAAAATGTCCGATGTAAGGTGGTATATGAAATTTATAGTTCACAACGTGTTCATTTCATGTATAAATGATAAGTAATACAACGCGTTCAACGAAAATATTCTAAATATGCTAAGTAATGCAATTTAAGTCAGGCCGGTGTATTTTTTAACTTAAATATGTTTAACGGTTGCTGTTCGACACAGCAGCTGCTAAACAGTATTGTGTTAAATTATAGGTTTGAACTTGAAACTAGATTTATAAATATTTCAAAACTCATACAATTTTGAAAAAAATTTATAACAAAATTTTGTTCTACGAATTCTAAACTGTTCATACCTTTTATATTGTCATTTAGTTTCGGGACATCCTTTAAACTAAGACATTTTATATAACAGATGTTTCGTCATTTAATCAAATGAAAGTTTTTCAAACATTTCAATCCATTTTAATATAAGCGTATTATTGTTTCTTTCCTATACACCTTTTTATACATTTACAATGAAAAGGTGCTAATAATGTTGCAGTAAATTGTAGAAAGTGGTGTATTACATTTTGTAGTTAATAATAGTATTTATCTTTGAAAATTCAAATTTGTAAAAATAGCCTAAAAACGGAAGCGGTGTTTAAAAAATTATCAAATTGAAAATATTGTAAAAAAAACAGATTAAGGACATGCTCAATTATTACTATCTATTATATGGAGTATGCTAGATTTGGTCACTGTTCATCTCAGTTTATTTGTCCCTATAAAATCCCTTAAATAACATACTTTGAGTTTAGCAAAAATTATAAAGGAATTGTGCGTAGGTAAATTTTTTTTTAGCTGAATAATGTGTTTTGAGATATCTGGTTACGAAGAAGAAAAGGTATCTTCAACCTTAATTCGAAACAACGAGATGGAACAATGAAAGCAGCATAAGAAATAAAGAACCTAGAAAAAATAGATACGAACAAATCGAAGTAGATAATAGAAACAAAAAAAAAATCAATGTATAATTAAGTGGTTGTTGGACTAATATTAACAATGACCGAAAAACAAATATAAAATAGAAATAAATAATTGTGAAAACAAATCACTTTCAGAGATCGAAGAGAAGATCCTGAAAAAGAATACCATCAATGAAGATATTAAGAGAAGGTGAATAACGGAAAGACAGTTAATTGTAATAGAATCTCAATTTAAATAAGGCACATTTAATAAATATTCATTCAGCCACTAATTATAGTCAGTGGTGCAGCTAACAACTTTTGGTATGGTAGATTTTCACTTTTACGGCACGGCAATCATGATAACATTTTTAAAAGCTAATAAATAATAGGACCAAATGATACTCACACCAGCAAATGTTTTTGCGAACGAAGTTTGCGATTCGTAAATTTATTTTGGTCAAACTCCTACAAAAATTTTTAATTACTTGATGTAATATATGAGCATATAGAAATTTATTGAAGGATTTTAAATTGTATCAAAAGCTTTTAATTCGTTTAGGCGTTATGGTGATTTGAAATTTTTACATTAAGGAATTGAAGAAGTAAACTATTTCAAATGGGTATAACTTTTGAACAGATTAAAATATTTTGATACAATTTTAAATTCTTCAATGCAATTTTATGTAGATTATAGCAAGAGAAAAAATTACAAACATGGATTTGTGAATCGCAACCTCGAATCGACTCTTATTTAATCCTATTATTAACGTTTGTGCCATTAAGGTAGAGATGCCAAGAAAATCCTGGCTGCATGACTGTCACAGTTATATATTTGTTTGAGGGACTATTAGATAACTCAACTGCATAGTGCTCTTTGATGCTTATAATATAAATTTTACTTGTTACCAAGTTTCAAAATATCCAATTCTGCTTTTAAACTATTAGGGCCTGTTATATAAGTCAATATGAATAAACACTGTTTCGTTTGAGAATAAACCAAAGGCGACGTGCATGATTATCCATTCGTATGATTTATTAAAAAGGTTTCTCATTTTGGGAGAGGTACTGCGACGATTACAATTGGATTCATTTTTCAAGGAACATAATGTAGCACAATATGGTCAAGATATTCTGTTACGTCACATTTTACAAGAGACAATAGTTGAGAGAAATGTGGTAGAAGGACAAAGTGTATTTCAGATTTCAAGAAATTTGTTTTATAAAGCTTTAACGAATTCGACCTGCATTAATATGTGGCGTTAATTCATCTTATAAGAAATTAAGTAAGGGCTGATTGCACGGAAGGTAATAAAAAAATTACAATCCAAGTACCATGTTATGGAACATACTAATTATGCACCTTGGTCTGCTCCTGAATTCTATAATGTATTTATGAAACCAAATTTTATTGTCAAGCCGTTAAATACTTCATTTACCTTAGTTGGTATATTTCAAGAATTAGAGTAAACAAAAAATGGGTCGAACCGAAAGACTTTAGGCATCATAAGATCTACTCATAACAAGAATTTTGATGGCGCCTGGGACCTTGAGTACCACGAATTAGCAATTATCAACTTATAGAGGAAAAATCTTAACGAACTGAAGAACCATTATGAATATTGAGTAGGAAAAATGGAACGAATGGAAAAAGTTTTTGAGAAGATTTCACAATACAGTTCCCAAAGGGTAGATCGATTTATAAAAGGAAATCAACTACTAGGTAATATTATTATACGAAACGTAAATCACACAATACTACTCAAGTATTTTTAAATATTTTTGAAAGTGGCGTAAAATTTATGAACCATTTCATAGAGAGGGATTCAAAGATTTCACGGAGCATATTTCCGACACTATACGCAGGGTAAACCTATTGTCTTTTAAAACAACAAGCTAAAGTTATTGACAAATGAAATAACGAGTGGCAGCGTATAATTAATTGAGCTGGAAATTGAGGTTATAGTGTAATGTCATTACTGAGTTGTGGGTAAACTTGCGATAATTTCCTTTTGCAGAAAATATAAAAGTCTTTGGGGATTTAGCCACTGAATTTTGCAATATAATAGGAACTACATTAAAAGGGCATCTTAGTAGAATTAATTTTATTTTGATAGCTATACGAAAATGTCAGTAAACTAGATGAAATATTACATTACCATTCATAAAATAACGGACGATATGTTTTTACCTGTCCAAGCGAAGAAGCTTTAAAGCTGTAAAGACAACAGTTTTGTTTCAAAATTTTCTTCGGAAATACTTTCTTCAGCATGACCGCTGCGTTTGGCCTATTATTGGTCTACTATGCAGAAATATAGTTAATGAGCCGTGTCAATCCAGTTATTCAATGGGTTCCTCCATAACTTTAGATGTGTTACAAAAAATATTGTAGAACGAGGAGGTTCGCGTATAATACTTCATAAGCTCACGTAGTAAATAAAGAACATGATAAAATGTATGCGCTGTCTACCGACACCGATATAATATTATACCAACTCAAAAACATATCAAACCGAAGGTCTTAAGGTAATGTGTACTAGTTTTTATCAGCTAAGTGGAGCAAATTAAACAACTAAAGTTGGCAACGAACGCAGCGTTAGTTTGAAAATTTTTAATGGATCGTCCTATATGGATATCTCTGTAGAGGTAATTGGGAATTTTTTCTAATGTGCAGAAGAGCATCTTATTCAAATGTGTCGCAAATATAATCTTTCCTGGATCTTATTAGATGTATTATCGCGGAAAGATATTGTCAATAACATAATTATGATCTGCAAGTCCGTCAATAAGGTCCCACATTTTTCGAGCATTTTTATTGTATATAACTAAAATGAGTGCTCGGAGAAAAAAGTAATATCTCTTAATTCTCTTTATTTTGGACATAGGAAGAAAACGATCGTTTAATATTAAGATCAGTTATTAACATTTTTTCTCCCATCGAAGAAATATTACCAAACTGTATTAAATGCTCGTGTAAGAATAATTGTTGTTTTCGCGCTGCGAGATCCTTATGTGTTTTTCTCATATTACCACATAATCAAGTGTAATAATCTCTACGATAATAAACATTGCAGTGTGCAATAAATAATATAAAACATACACGCATATATATATATATATATATATATATATATATATATATATATATATATATATATATGAAATGTTTA
>JAHWXV010408924.1:0-11678 GCA_024586415.1 Phrixothrix hirtus | reverse complement strand
ATATATATATATATATATATATATATATATATATATATATATATATATCAGGTGTTCCCAATTAAATGGCAAATGTTCCAAGAATTTTAGACGCGCTTACACTGTGTCAGAGTGTTGGTTTCAAAACTAATGTGTTTATGTATTTTACTGCATCAAGCTAAAGGTGCATCCCCGTCGGATATACAAGAATCGAAAAGGTCCGCTCGTTTTCCCCAGAAAAGACCTTATGGTCCACTTAATTGGTAGCAGTGTCAGTTCTTATCAATGAACATAATTTGAATGAAAATATGTGCATGGATAATTATCAACTTTTGAATTTAATATGCTTTCATTAACGCTCATTTAACACAGTTAAATTTGTAAACAATAATTAACGTGATGTCCTAACTAAACCTCTCGATTCGAACTGTGGAGCTGTGGCTTGACCAACAACGTCTGTTGTCCTAATTTAAAATATCCAGAATTCTCCCTACTCCACAGCTGAATTTATTACATGCCTTTTGACCAAATTGCGAAGGTCGAAAATTATAGTCAAAAATGAATAACGCTGTTGGACCAACTTGCTGTCTGTCAGGGTCTGAGAGTCAGATGTAATGGTTGACGTAGCAGCAAGGTACTTCCAATGCGCCACGACATCGTCTTTGTTACCTACAATGTTTTCTTTATTTTATCGTCAGTATTGAACTCGTAATACACCCAAGAGAACGATGCAAAACTAACGTAGGCGTACTTAAAAATATCAAAAAATACGAGTAGATTATAATTAAGGTCGCCAGTGACTGAACACTCAGTGTGTATTGGGCACTCGGTGCACAATGAAGATTTTACAGTTACTTAGCTGGCTAAACCATTTAAAATATAAGCTATATCCTTAAGATAACGTTCATACGGAACGATCATGAACTAAACTTTTCGAAAATCATTCATACCGATAAATAAAATCCTGAGATAATAGTAACTAACGGTTTATTCTGGCATTAAACTTCAAGCATACGCATAAGTTAAAGAAATAAATAGTGGTTATCACGGTCAGTTACTTTTTAGAAATCCGTTTGGACTAATTTTAGTATACGAATACTAATTATTGTGCTTTTCTAAATCAAAGCTAACTAATTATAATTCCTTTACGTGATAATAATAAAACTTACTGTTAAGTTATAAAATGTTTCAAAAAAGTACTCATTCTTAGTTTCAACTTAGGTGATATTATCGATTAGAAATGATATTGTACCACAAGAGATTGTGTGAATGTTGTTTATAATAAATAAAATTGATGTATGGTTCTTATAGAAATTCTATTAATGACAGTAGGATGAGCTGAAGTATTACAAACCTAAATATTTTTTAAGGAAAGCGCAACTACGCCTGAATGCCAGGTACTGAAGATACACGTGTAAACAATGACTGCAGGTTGTTTCACGTTATTATCGCGCTCGGAAATTTATCCCAACTTAACAAAATATAGTTGAAAATGAGATTAAAGTTATCTTTAAGTGTAAACTTCTAGAACACTGATTGTGCCTAAGGAAATCTTAGGTAAATAATTAACCTGACTTTCCACGAGACTAATCCTTAGGTTCTATTATAATAATAATCAAGCTAAATGAGCCAAAAATCTCACTAGAATTTCGGTTTATAGTAATTCGGAATAATCCGATCGCTTCCGTTAAAAAGTAAAGAAATAAGAATTTATTACATAAAATAAAAAGGAAGAGCAATATTACTATTTCATATGATACCTGGGTCGATGGAAGCGATAAGTGTAGTCCACACCATTTCGAGACTAGGCAGACGCGGCCACCATGTGCACGAAGCTTGAAATAAGACGCATGGTTGTGGTCCCAGTTTTGATGAGAGTGGATAACAGTCTCACAAACAACCGACTGTTAGGTCACATGTTCTGCGTCGCCAGACATTCCCAGGGCATCCGCACAAGAAGCTATAAAGTAACCAAACGGGAACTACATGACTGGCACGCGTTCTACGCCTGCAAATTGTTGGTAAATAAATAAATGTAAAATACTTCTAAGGAATCTAAAGACAAAATTAATAACCCTTATCTTTAAAAAAGGACGGGATAAAGATAAAGTGCTAGATACTCAATGTTATAACGATCCTTGCACCACATAGACTTTACGAATGCTACAAAAAGGCCGCACATATGGCAAATAGATAACAGTCTTGAATAAAACGATTTCTAAGTTGCAATACAAATCACAGTTCGTATAAAACATTTTTGATTTCCAAAACGTTAGCCTAACAAGGATTCTTTGTAAAGCAGAAATAAAATGCAGAACCTAAATAAATTTAAGACCTAAATTTTTAATATTTAATTAGATGATAGATAAAAATAAAAGAAAATAACGGAAAGTGCCGTAAGAACATGACAAATTGTAATCTGGAAAACAATACGTTAATTTGTACCTTATACTTAAAACAAACTCCAGCGGTGTAATTAAACGACAAATAAAATATCTTGCTACGATCGACAAGTCCTAAATTACATTCTAAAGTATGGTAAACATAACGAATCAATGAAATGGCAATTACCGTTGACAATTAATAATTTGTGAATTACTTGTACACCGAATGCTAAATTCTTAAAATATTCATTAGTTACGCAAAACTGTTTGTCGGAAATAGAACTCTACAATTATGATGACAATCGTAATATTCTGTAATTAATTCAAATGATTCTAATAAATATATAAATAATGTACCTGAGGTCTTCAATAATCTTGCAGAACTGTCCTTAAATATTTACATCTTATATAACAAATTTACAAATCAATAATAAATAAACGATTGGTCCGAAATTAACGAAAAATAAAATTAGATAAACTTATAACAAACAGAAAATTTAGCGATTACTGCATCTACAATAAGAAATTAATTTTTACCCTAAACACAATAATTCAAAAAACAGAACATTTTCACCAAACAATTTTCAATTCAAATAAATATCTGCACCAAACTTGATCAACATTTTTTAACGCTGTCGGGAAATAATTAATCTCCACTCATTCCTGAATAATTTACTTCTGAAAAAAGGAACATGCAATGTAAAGATCTACAACAAATATTCTCACTGTAGCTCGTGAATTAATAGAGCTATAGTTGATACAAGCAAATTTCCGTTGTGTGTCATACATTAATATAACGTTATTCTTATACAACGTTCACAATGTGTGCAAGAGATTTGTCGTTCACGTGCGCAACGATTTAAAATTAATTAGTTCAAGTCAAATAATCATAATAGTAGTTGAAATATAACATACGCTTGAAGTTATTACTTTTTAGTTAAAACGAAAAAGTAACTATTAAGGACACTGTTCTCTAATTACTGGAATATAAGCCACGGCGGTATTGCAATTTATTCTGTTCATAATGTACAACGAGATTTATTTTGCATTAAGTGTACAAACTTATTTGAGGTCTCATTATGAATTTGTGAAGATATCAATTCATATATTCTTTTCTAAAAAATCTTACAAGTTATTTTTCTTACAATTTAATTATTTATCTCCAATAAAAAAATTTTAATTTGGGCATATTGATTTGGAGATAAAAAATTATTCAAAACCAATCTAAATAATGCATTTATATTATTTGTCCCGATTTTGAGTAATTCTTCTATCCGATATAGATATATCTCCAATAACTAATTGTATTTCTCCAACTATTTATTTCTAATTAATTTATAACACCATTTATTGTCATTACTATTGCACTCAAATGCCAATCATTCTAAAAACGCTCTACAAAAATCTAGAATTCGTAGCACAACTCTTACTTCGCCTTAGATTAATTTTACCTGTGATTATCTGAGTCCTTTAGTATTTGGTTTAGTTAGAAATTAAATATTGTCCATTTGTTATAAACTTGTTCTCGTGAGTTTATTTTTAAGACCTCTATATCTAGTTTTAACACTTAAATATGTTTAAAGTTGAAATTTACTGATTCGCTACCATAGTGTTCTAACTTAATGTTAAATTTTGCTAAAATACAATTTTTATTTAATCGTAATTTTTATTTTAGCTACCTAGCAGCTTACCTTTTATTTTACGGTAGTTGTTAATTTATTAAGAACGCTTGCATCTTTATTTCTGTGGGCCAAAATTGGTTCAACTAAATTCAAGAAGTTTCTAACTCGGCAACTTTAATTTAATTGAATGTATTTAAATACTTTTACAATATTTTAACACCTTTTGAATAATTTTACCACTAGCAAAAATTGAGCATATTACTTAATTTAAGTTTAACCTTGAACTTTGCAGCCGCTGGTAAATGTGCGGCCCGCCATTTGCTTGACGTTGGCCGTTATGGGGTTATAGCCTACTTAATCAAGAAATAGGCTGGTGCTCGTTTTCTGTTCACCTATTCGTGCTTAGTTCAGGATTTAGCAATTCAATGCAAGTAATAGTTGCAAACCCACAATCCTTCTCTGGCACTTCATCGAAATAGCTTGCACTTCTACGTCTTGCGTGACGCTCATCCATGGCGTCTTATAGTTACTTTCAGATCCTACACTTTAATTAGATAAAGGTCGTCGATTGTAAATAGAGATCAAACCTGGGCATGAATCGTGAGTTTAGGTTGGCGTCCCTGTTTGTATGTTTTGTAAATTTGATATTTTAGTTCTGAATGTGTAGTTATATATTGCAATTTTAGATTATGAACTATGATGCAAGCGTTGTTGACAGTTAATATGTTACAGACTTCCGTTTGGAAAGCGCAAGTTGCGTGAAAAAAGAGAACTAAATTTATTGAAAGAGAGCTAGAGATGCCAGTGGAAATTACACTAATATATTATAACCATCTACATACAATATAGATATAAAATTGTATACACTTTTGGACTAGACATTCACGATTCTCATAAATTATAGTGAAAAGTCTCCAGCAGTTCGTCTACTCCAGAAGAAATAACGTCTTCTATCTTCATCTTTATCATTCAACTTTAAAAGAAGTCTGTCCACCGTTATACTCACCATAGATCAGTTTTTCATGATGTATTTCTATACGTTTTGAACGATCAATTTTTTATTACACTGTTCCAAAAATATGTGGCAAAATTCCGTAACCTCTTTAAAATTAAAATTGTGTTACTTGTGGGTACACATTATTTCATATAAAAAGCTTTATAATTAGTCGTTTCGTTATGATAGTCAGCTTGCTACAATCACATTTTCATCGTACATAGCAACCATGTATTATAATGTACCTATTCTCCACGTGTAGTTTGCCTTTTTTGCTAAATAATTAGTTCAGTAATTGTAATGCACAAACTCGATGTTGAATTAAGGCATAGTTACATTAATTGTGCATATTTAAATTATTTAAAAACATTTCGTTAATTCAATACTAACAGAATATCTTGTAGATATTTCATTTAATTATTGTGTATATAATTGCCGAGCTTTAACTGATTAATATGTTCATTTACTTATTTAAAATACTTTTACCTTTTAATTAATGATGTATTTATTTCAATTAAGATTAGGTTATATTTTATAGTTTCTTTGTATGAAATAATCTAAGAGTTCAAGGTTCTTGATCGAAGCTAACAAAACATCACCTGTGTGGGTCAAGGGATTTGAACTTTGGGTATACAGAATACGAGTGTTCCAAGCTGATTAGATAACCGTATGTTAGTTTTAGCCATTTATGGAAAATTTTACGTTATGTTAATTAATTTAATCGCTTTATCTAAATTAGGACGTAGTTTATTTATTTAAAAATTGATTTGTATTTATAACCATTTCCTTGTGTATAATTTTGATCCAGTTGTTCTATGTACTTTAGGCGGTAACACTATTTTTGTTAATTAAATTTAAACAGAAACAGTACCATTAATGTTTGTTACTACTGTTTCAAGAGTCTAAAATTATTCATCCGATACTGTATTAATTCATTGTTGAAATTGTTAATTAAGCTAGATTTTGGGCTAGAAAGTTGTTTATCCTTGAATTTGCTGATAACCCTTTTATATAAAAGCCGCCGCGTCAAGTTCTATTCTTCAGAGACAGCTTAGAACGTAATCCATCCCAAATGTCGCGTGGTACATTATTTCTATTTGTATGGAGTAAATCTCAATATTTTTGAATTTGCAAAATCCGCAATATTTTAATTACTTTTCATAATTAAAATTAAAAGTAAACGAAACGATCGTATTTAAATACAAGCCGCATTTTTCCCAAATTTGGAAGGAAGGAACGCTATGTCGGAACGTCTAACGTGCAGACCACGAAGACTGTTAAACAGTACATTTTATTTTGAATTAAGCAGCAAGATTCTATACTGTTTGGCTAAGAATTATATATTCAGACACTTACCATATTGTTGAAAAGCATTACGTTTTCTATACGTAACAAACTTGAGAGAGCCCCCTTTTAGTGCGACCTCTTGTTCCTCGCAGTGACGCAGCCCATACGGTAGGCTCTGCTCCGCACCTCCTGGGCAAACCTTATACAAGGGTATATAATCCAACATCAAACAATAATTACCTAACGTAAAGCACACACGCGAAAACGACATTTTCACAAAGATAAATAAAAACGCACAACAAGCCAACACATCTTGGTGGTCATTTACAGTTAGATCGATCGAATCGATAATAATAGTTTAAAAGAGCACTAAAACGACACCTAGTATCCACAATTAAAAGGAGAAACAACCAATAGCTAATTTAAAAGGTTTATATCAAAGATATAATTCAAATATTATAGGATTCTTTTCATTGTTTTAAATAAATGACTTTCTGTTATAAAGACTTATCATTGAAGGTATAATTATACAAATAAATATTAAAGGTTTATATTACAAAAGTAATATGATCATATTTCATACCAATATTTGTAAATGCAGAATAAATGAAATATAAAAGTGCAGGACAATTTAAATAGCAAGCATGCTAATATTCTGAGTCTAAGAATTAATTACAAACAGTGTTAAAGTAAAGTATATTCCTAGTGCTTTCAAAATTAAATGCAAATAAAAGTAACAATTTGAAGGTGTACACCGAGCTCTATAAGTAAAAGAAAAGTTCAATTAGCTTACGAACTACAAGTAAATTGAAAAATCAAAAGTGCTAATTGAGTTAATTAAACTAAAGTCATGCCAGAAGGTATACACAGAGTGTAACAAAATTAAAATAGTAAATAACCTTAAACTAGTGCAATTTATAAGCCTCAGTTCACACTGGGAAGCTGCCGTGTAAATAGTTTTAACCTGTACATATTTTAAGTAAGTTTTAGATAGTTACCGCAGCATCCGAACAAGAGTTCTGGACCCAAACTTTGACTAAAAAGCTATATATAAATTTTGATTCACTTTCAGCATTCCGAATAATAAGACAAGATCCTTCTGAATTAGATGATCTTACTCCTTTGTTGGATGCGTTACTGATCTTTTAGTGGGTATACGAGGAATTTATCTATATTTCCCCATAGAAATAGCTGGGTTTTGTTCTTCTATGTACTTCCTCGTCATGCCTCAAAAAATTAATTCATAGCTGCCTTGTTCGGTAAGAATTTTTTCAAAATGTTTTCAACAAAATCCGGTTTTATCATTTCTCTACACAGTGTATCATTTTAACGTTTAGAATCAGTACCCTTCGAAAATGCTTTGTAGATTCTTATCAAAGTTGGTATCTTTTATTCGGTCATATAAAATTATTTGTCGTTCTATGTATCATGTCTTAGTGAAGCTCGTCTAACTATATTTGGGATTTTATATTTGCTCCTATTTGGTTTGAAGTTAAGAGAGACGTCAAGTATTACACAAAAATAATAAAAACAAACAAATAAATTGATAGACAGAAGTTGGCGTTTGACATAAATTGCTTTTTCCCATTTGAGTTCAAATTTTCTAAAATTATCCCAATAAATAAATAAATGGCAATTAGTTCAAAATTATTATACTCTTGTAATTTTACCTGCCCTATCAAATATTGCCTAGGCGGCCATTGAAACCCGATTACTAGATTTATTAGTCAATCAATCAGTTATTGTCAATATGGATTTCGTCGAAAAAACTTTTACATACTAATCAGTTATATCTACCTATAAACAACTACAGCACTTCTAAGCAGTTTGACAATTGATCCCATCTATAAATACCACAGCATCGTCGCCAGCTTTGGCCGCTATTATGCAATCGTCAACCTGTTCTTCATAAATAAATTGTATCATGCTTTCTCTATATTTGTGGGCGCTATAGTTTCCCACCTGTCTCACCCGGTATAATATTATCCTGAAGGTAACAGTTCAGTCTAGTAGTAAATTAATCCATCGTAACTTCTATTAGGAAGGATCAGGTCCTTTCTTTATTTGCCTTGAGCTTGAAGAACTTTATTTAATGACTTTGCTAAACGATGTTATCTTTTATTATTTTAAAAGCTTTTGATGTCTTAACGTTACCTGAAAGTGAATTAAATATTTATTACCAATAAAGATGACTAAGTCAAATCAAAAAATATATAATCGTTTATTCACCTAATACAAGACACAAACGGAAATATAAATATTTCTGCAGAAGTAATTTAAATTCGGTATTAAATATGTATATACAAAAATCAAAGCAAATATAGGCACCCAACTTACATCTAAACATATTGTTGATATTTGCTCACATTAATTTTAAATTGGTACTGATATAGCCCTAAAAACGAAGTAAGTTCATGTAATTAGCATTTGGATAGTGAATTTAATTATCCGAACTTATGTCTGGATTACAACTTATAGATCGCCGTATTTGTATTGTTATTCTCATGTGCTGTTTTATGATTTTCCTTTGGCTCTTTGAATGTCGGTCCTGACCTATGTCAAAACTTGTCTATGCGTTCATTGATATCTGATACGGGTAGCAGTAGATATACCCATTCAGTTTTTAAAATGGAAGTAACAAGAGATTTTCTTTACAACCTGGCGATTTCTTAAGTGTCAATTTATAATATAAATTAAAACTTCAAAACTTTGTTTACATTAAATTATACCGTTTCTGGGAGAATCAATTGTTCAGGTAGTTTGTATGGGATATATTTTCGCAAAGCCTATTCTCGCCTTCTAGACTCCTTGAAGCATAGTCAACGTCATTATAATTTCTCCTATTTACCTTTAAACACCTTTATATTTAAGAGGGACAGGATATCAAAGCCATGACGTTCTTGTACGTCACGCTTGTGCTTCTTAACAAAACAATATCTTGTATGTTAGTTAAATCTGCGGATAATGCTTGCAGTATTTAACCTTCTTAAACACTCAGTATATCTGTTAGAGAAGGCCGACAGACACTAAGTCCATTTTACATCTTCGGCGACGCCTTTTATAACTAAGTCGATGAGTTTGGGTAAACCCTTTGCGTGGTTAATAGGTTCATAGCTATAACCGTTTCCTAAATTATGGGATCTAAACTCTATATTTAACACGTTTTGGATGCTTTTCAAAATGGTTAACAATTCTTATACGGTAGCTATAGCGGGCCATAACTAGAAATTATTAAAATTAATATCAAATAATTAAATATACGGTTTATACAATTTCAAAAATGTATTAATAAAAAAAAGTTGGCAAGCGTCATAATAGGGAATATTTAATTAATTTTTAAATCTAATTAACCAGATTTATTCATATCGTAACGAAATTAGCTAATTTTTTTGCAATGTTTATTTATATTGACTAAAATTCTACAAGTAACTATGTACACTAATTTATTTTAAATAGTTAATTATTTATTTTACAATCCACCAGCAGCAAACATTTATTTATAATTCTATTTATGTATATTTATATTTATATCAATAATGCACAGTACAATATTCTAACAAAAACTACCCTAAGAGAACTCAATTCGCTGCTTATATAGGAAAGATAATTCTAGAAATAATAAGAATAGAAGATTCGAGAATATTACTCATAATAATGATGTAATGCTATGACTCATTGCTGACCTAGTTGAACCGACAGACATAAATTACTGCAATGAGTCGTTTGCGGATCACATCATCTATTTTATTATAAAGAAAACATTTTAGATGATTCGAAAATTTTCCATTTACTGTTTCTAATTTTTTTTTACAGTATTTTATACACAGCGTCTCTATACAGTCGCTACATTAAGTTTGGAAAACATAATTTATTTTGTTATTAATTATTCCAGTTATGTATATTTTACTCAGTTTAGTCTTGCAACCGTATTTTCAATCTTGTTGGTGTATTAAGTGGTATAATTCTTTGAAATATGAACTTTTGAGGTTGCATTTTGTTATACAATGTTGACTTAAAGAATTAAATTTATATTCTCTCATATCACTATTTCTGTTTAAAATTCACTTTAAAAATTTTAGACTTATTGTCACTTCAGCATTTTCGTCTTATGCTCAATACTAAGCTATTCATTATTAATGGAATTATTTTTAAAATGCTATATAAATTGTTCGTTCGTTCAACTATATTTTAAATAAACCAAACCTTTGAAGATTCTACGCTATTATATACTATCATAGAACGTCCAACCAAACAATTCTGCATTTAATTAAAACTTTGTTAATGGCATGCTTTTTTACGACTTAAATACTGTTTATACTATTTTGCCAAAAAGTTAAGCTCAGCTTTACTATTTCTTCTTATTGTTTAATTGAAAGCGGTTTCAAACTCCACCTCTAGAATTTCTAAAAATCATCAAATCTCATGTTACTTTGTCAAAGACATTATATCTTACATGAAAATCAATGAAAATTGTAAATAATTCTGTTACTAATTTTATAAATAAATTATGTTCCACTTTCTACAACGGGAACATTCTAATTCTTTGATAATAACGGGCACATTATCTTAGAGTTACTTAAAATATGCGGTTATGTTGTTTTCATATTTGACGTTACTTTATTGGTTAATGGCAATAACTATTACACAAAAAAGAGGTCCTGATTCTGTTATAATTGTGTATTCTATTAAAGTCCAAGATCACATTAAATTAGATCAGACAATATGTATAAATGATATAAAATTATTAAAAACCTTACTACCAAAATGTAGAAATTCGAAATACATGTTTCTGTCATATGAGTGACGGTACAACAGTGATTACATACATATTTTGCGTCTTAGAGATTACGCCATTCAAACACTAAAACAAGGTAATTCCTTACTTTGCTACCGCAAATGAGAATTTCACGTTAAATATCAACCTAATTAACTTTATTACAATGGAATTCACTTCTAGAGAATATGTCAGTAACAGAATGTGTAGATTTTGCTTCTGCTACTGTTATTACTCCCATGTTAAGGTTTAAATGTTATATATTGCATTTTCATTAAATTCCTGTTTACGTATGTTCGAATATTTTCTAACACACAGTAAGAATTATTTAACAGTTGCAACTCAACTTGAAAACTGCTCTATCTGTAATTAACTCTGTTATTTTTTCAAAGTAAATAATAACTAACAATATTTAAATTTAATAGATATATCTACAGAATTTTGTTATAACCAATGTCATCCAAAGCTATTCGTTATTTACTATTAAAGTAAGTATATACAGCTAAACAAAAAAGTCCATATTAAGGTTCAAATTGATAACTTGCTCCTACACTTTCGGGTATATGTGTGTTATTTATATATATATATGTATATATATATATATATATATATATATATATATATATATATATATATAT
>JAHWXV010408832.1:0-10179 GCA_024586415.1 Phrixothrix hirtus | reverse complement strand
AAATATTAACCGTTTCCCTTATCCATTGATTTAAATTTTAATTTAAAATTAGTTAATATAATCGTTAGAATAACGTTCCAACCAACACGTATCTTGAACCAATTATCAAACAGTGCAATGCTAGCGCATGCGTACGAAAGGGTTCATGTACTGAAACAAACCTTATATTTTGTTACTTATTACCATTATAAAAACATTCCATCACAAAATTTCATCATGTTAATGTTACGGTTAAAATGGCTATTTTACGTTATGCTTAGATTCACAATCTACCCCAACACTGCAACACTTTGCACCCCCGATAGAAAATCAAAGTTTACTACACCAATTTCTTTGAAAATCGACAAATCTCATAGTAGATATTTAAAGACACATTACTTATATATTTTAAATTAAATTTATAAAACGTGTTTCTAAATTTAGCCGCATCCGTGTTTACCAATCGCGAGAAAGGTATTATTTAACAGCTATACAGTGATCTACATTTACAGCGACACAAAATAAATTTGCATCAAACCAATTCGCTGATATCAAATTTGAACATTTACATTGGAATCGTTAAATCTGAATTTCCAGTATAGGAAATCTTGGTTTATAAAAAGAGAGAAGTAATCATTGTAAAATTTATTGATAGTTACAAGACGACTGCGTTGTAACATAGGTATCAATGCAATAAATGTTTTAACTTTATTAACGGCAACTTTTCAATTACAAAAGTAGCACCAGGTGAAATCGAATTAAAGGAATACACAAATATTACTATGTACATCAGTGTAAATTAAGTAATAGGTACTGAAATTTGACGATCCCGATCTAATCTAGAAGACGGTGATGATACGCATACAAACCAGAAAGAGAAAGAGAAATATCCAACATATGCAGCGAAACATTTGAAGATTTGAATTTTGAATATAAAAGAAATACAATCACATTTGAATTTGCAATTGGCATCTATCAAAAACATACAGGAAAGTGGTTTCAGAAACACACCGACTAAATTAAGGAGGGACTTACAAAGAAAAGGATCAAAAAATTGCTGCATACAGGTTAAACCTATTTGTAAAAAAGATGCCCGTACTTGAAAGGAGATGAACTTTACAGAATAGTATAAAAAAATATTTAGTGAGTGCCCTAGATATGCTACAAATTTAAAAATCTGGTATGAGACAACGCATGGCTTTCTCTTACGCACATAGATGTGCAAATAGTGTCCACAAATGATTCAATTATTGTTTACGTTTATATTGAAAACAATAATTGTCACGGTCACGCATCCAAGTTACCGGATAAGCCAAAGATTGTTGCACTCCAAAAATTTTCTCTGATAACTTGCTTAAACGCATCTTTTCAGAGAAACTGTTAAGTTCACGTAAAAGGTCATTAAATACATAATAACCGTAGCACATTTAAAAAATGTAGTTGTTTTTGAGAAAATCGCAAGAAAATTTAGAAACATCAAGAATAAAGAGGTATTTCTGGTCATTTAATTTTAACTAAATTTTTGACGTCTCATGTGCAGAAGATAAAAAACAAATATAAAATTTCATTCTTATACAATGTTTATTTTTTGAGATATGTTGTTCACAATTAATACTTTAAGTACTACCGATTAGTCGATTTTCGGAAATTTATTAGAGAAACTGTTTAGTAATTATAAAAAGGAACGAAAGAGCTAAAAAATGTTTTAAGCAAATTGTTACAACCGATTTCAAGAAAAACGCGATAAACGAAAATTCGGAAAATATCTAAAAATAACAGAATTAAAGTTGTACTTCCGGTTATTCGATTTTAAGCAAATTCTTGATTGAACAAAAAAGGTAGTTAGGACCTCAAATATAAATTTTCATTTATTTAGGTCTTTCAGTTTCATAGTTATTTTATTCATAATTAATGGTAAGGTTATTTCCGGTTACTCATTTTATAGACATTTTTCTGAGAAACCGCCTTAATTATTTGAAAGAACATTAAGTGTCTAAGAAACCCAATAAATTTTAAAAAATCGTTAAAGCCGATTTCTAGAAAATCCCAAAACACCAAAAAATGGCTAGAGTAAAGTGGCACTTCCTGTTATCGGATTTTAGTGAAATTATTGCATTTGCGAGGATGGATACAAACTCAAATTTAAAATTGTGTTTATCTACTTTTGATTTTAGGGATATCCTGTTCACACAGACACAGACAGATCAATTTTTAAAAACATGCTATTCGGACGCAAGGGACGCAAAAACGTGTATTTCCACTAAAATTTCGATATCACAAATTTTGAACGAAAACAATACTTTATACTATATTTCATATAGGTAAGAGAAAATAAAAATGCACAAAGCATAATATCGCGAAAAATAACAATTTTTTTTCTGAAAATGCATTACTTAAAGTATACTATACGACAGAACTTGAACGACAATTTGCTTGTGAGATAAAAGAATTGCTCAAAATTCACGGAGCGCCTAATGTTTACAATTCAAATCAAAATGGATTCAATTTGGAAATGCATTCCGAAGCCAAACTTATATATAATTTGTGGGTTACGAAAAGTGGAGACAGTTATAAATTGCTTATCTGCTAGGTACTGCATACAGTTACACAATTCGACCAACCATATCTGCAGCTGATAAGTTACTATTCTCATTATTTATTGTCTAAAAGAGAAGTAATGCAAAGCAGCTTGCCGCAATATACCAATATTTATGTGATGCCGTTAAAATCGAGAAAGTAAACTTCTCAACACTTTATGATATGGCTACAACAATTTAAATTCCTGGATTGGGCATTACCCTGCTATCCTTGCCGATGATATTCCACAAATAAGCACATCCTATAACCGGCGAAATATAACCTTTAGATGTGTTTGGGTTTAGAATTTAGAAAATTCTTGTATGGCATTTCTCTGATACGAGCACAGGGTTACTATTAGTTGTCGCTATTAATTTACATAAGTGCAACGCTATTTTAAAGTTGCAGTCTCTAACACATAATCTATTGCTATAGCCACATTTTGTCAACCTATTTCAATATTCGTGACCTAAGAATGCATATCTACAATAGAAATATCCATATTTTGAAAATCCTGCAGATTGCTGCTTTTTACAGACGAATAACCACGATACGATGTATGTGCTCGAACTGCAATAATCATTTGTGCCAGGTGTAAGCGAACGTTATTTTTGCTGTTTTACCACGACTGCCGTCAGTGTTTATGGTGTAAAACAAAAGTTAATTAATAACAAACAGATACGCATAATTTATGTAGCATGTTTTATTTATTGGATTTACAAACATGTATAGATTCTCTTGTTTTGTAACCAACAATAAACTTTACAACTATAACTTCTCTTTATATAAACCAAGATCATACAATGTTTTTAATTTAAATGTACAAATTTAATAAAGTACGGATACTTAGCCAGTCGACTACGTCATTTACACTAATTCAATAAATTTCTGTAATCTAATATATAAATAAGTGATAAAACTTAAAACTTACGTTTCTAATAAAACAACAGAAATTAAAATTAAATCACAAACAGAAAGTCAACAACTAACCTTGAAAAGGTAGGCAATAATCGATCGCGAGTGACATCTAAACGAAATTATTACGAAATGATGAGTGTGGCTAATTTTAAAAAATAAAATAGGAATTAATGTTACAAAAACAACTACTACAAAGAGTAAATAAGCGTTCAAGCAGAATTTCGTAGTTATCTTATTATAAATACGGTCTTTTTGTCATGATTATTATAATTTAGCAAATATAATGCTAAAATTAAAAAATAATATTTAATTTCAACATGTTTGGAACGAATATCGCAGACTCTGACGTTATCGTCTGGTTCAGCGAATTGGCTTGATGCAAACTTATTTTGTCTCGCTATAAATGTAGATCACAATGATAGGTATTAAATAATACCTTTCTCGCGATTGGTAAAAATGGATGCGGTTAAATTTAGAAATAAGTTTTATAAATTTAATCTCTTTTAATTATGATTACAAGATTTTCAAGTTTCAAAGAAATCGGTACTGTACATTTGAATTTCCTACCGGGGATGAAAAGTGTTACAGTACAGTGTCAGTGTAGATTATTAATACATTTAAGCATAAAATTAAATTGTCATTTTAACTGTAATACAAACATTATGAAACTTTCAGATGGAATGTTTTTATAATGGTAAGTAATGAAATATAATGCGTGAAATTCGATATTTCGAAATCCATTTTCACCCTTTATATAATAATCAAAAAACCCTAAAGTCTTTAACGCTTATTCTGATGCGTAGAATTTTTATACAAAATTTTATGTCAATTGCAATATGGGATTACGAGGTAACCCCTAAATTGTGGTTGGAGGAGTGGTTTGGCTAAGATTTCAAAAAAATTTTATATCTAAGTTAAAAATATATAAGAAATAGATGTGTCAATTTACACTACTTCTCTACAAGTTTTAGATTTTCAGTTATTTAGAGAAAACAAAAGACGCGAAACTTTGAGGGTAATTTTTACCCCTTCAGCGGGATTTTTAGCAGTTATAAAAAACATGTGTCTCTTATTTTCGCCCAAAGAATGTGTATCCAAAATTTTATCAAAATGGTGGAGGCACTTCGCGACATTCCCTAGTGATATTACAGTTTATACACCCCAAGGTGACTAGCTATAGCAACACCGTGATTCTCGGTAATAAGTGTTTATGGTATAAAATACGCCAAGTATTTACGTCATTCCGTTAATGCCACCGAGCTCAGTAGACTCCAAGAGCGGGAGTGGATCAGGAACTATGATCGGACACACTGTGTATGGTGCCGGAGATCGATGATACTGAAATATCGGAAGAAAGCATGAGCGCCATACAGTTTAAGAAACCATCATCAACAAACGAGTTACGTCGTAAAAGTGAGTCTCCACGGTAAGAAACAATAAATTACATATCCGATTAGAATCAAAGTAAATGATAACAAAGCGAATTGTATTCATTGATTGATAAAAGCAACATCAAACAGTGATGGTTGGACAATTAAATACTTTTATAAGCTGTAAGTAGTAAAATGCTCTCTGAATGTGAACACTCGGTGTGCGGTAAAATCCACAATTACGCGCTAGATCACCGATGTCACAGGAAGGTTGATAACATTAGTTAGAGTGAAGCTAGTTACACTACAATAAGTGGTAGATAATTTCTGCACTATAACAAGTTATTTACTTTTGATCGTGAACACAGTGATAATTGACAAAACATCTGTAGTATTGCGTCGAATCTAAATTATCGTGCTCGACTGCACGGGTTGGAAGAATTAATCAAATTTGGTAAATTAAAAACCTAAGTTTCGCATGACGTTATCGTTAATTACTGCAGAATAGCTATACGTACAGAAGCTCGGTGTAAATCAACTTAAAAGGTTAATTAAATTATTGGCCTACTTTTGCCAAAGATAACTCGTTGAGCACTACAGCTCGATTTAAAGTAAAGAAATGTGGAATGACTTATCCTTACAAAAAGGTTACAGAATTTCTTAACTAAACAAAAATATCTCAATAGTAAGTTACGTTATAGGTTTCAGTTTGTGGTAACAAATAACAAATATCACTCGGCAAGAAACGAAATTAAATAAATTAGATACCCATTAGATATCCAGAATTCCAAAATAGCCTTGACTATTAGCGATTTCACGTAGATGTATATTTACTACAAATGAACAATTCACCAACCTTAAGTAACAAAGTCCACTCGACAACTACAAAACATGGGACGGAAAATTTCTTAAATAACGACAGGCCAGTTTGGATTTGTTTTTGTCCTTCGAGGCCTACAGAAACCATTCCTAAACTAGGCAAATAGCTATCCAGGTGAAAATATAAACGATACCCACACTACAAGGAACGCCGCCAGAGCGACAAAAATATTTTCTGCTGGGCAGATACCGCGTAGGTTTTATACCATGGTATGAGAAAACGGAGCATACAAAAACTGCAATGTAATAAAGTAAGGTTAAAGGAGATGCCAAATAATGTTTCTCAATTACTCACCCGCCATATCGTGGTTCAAAGGACCAAAATAATTGGACACTAAATTAATAGTAATTATTAAATGTTTCTATTCATAAAAAAACGACGTGATCGTGGTTGTTTAACAGTGTCGAAAGACAACGCCCTTGCGATTTTTCCGACGTTTGGGCTTAAAATTTCTCACAACAGAGTGAAGTACAAATCGGGCGGGTTTTCTATTATAATTTAATAAATTAACTTCGATAAGAAATACCGGGAGAATATATTTTTTGGGCAAAGGTAATTCCTAAAAATTAAATTAACTGTCAGAATACTATTTTTTTAAACTACCTCGTATCTAAAAGGCGAAGACCTATTAAATGAGTAAACAACCAAAAGATGTACCATATGCCAAAACCTACACACGCGAATTAACAATAGCATATCATTTACGATTATGCTTTCTCAAAACTATAGCCAAGTTCAAGAAAATAATCATAATTAAAATAAAACCTCTTAAATGTTGCACAAAAATATTTTGGAAGCAGTATTTTCCTAACACTATCGGATAATTTATATTCATTGCCTTGCCAGGAAACATATTTAAGTGGGTTGAAAACTACAGCACCTTAAACCTATATGCTATAAAATCGGACGAAGCGCGAAAAGATTCTGACGATAAAGAGTTAATTGCGGATAAAGTGTTTTTACAATGCACAATCTCAAAATCGTACTATTGAAGACGCATGGACATCTAGTGAGGTCTTCAGAAGGACGAAGGGCGATTCAGCCACAAATGGGTAATGGTCCGTAATGACCATCTAGTAGTTTCAACATGAGATGCAAATTTATCTATGACCTACAGAACTGTTAAACGTTCTTTTCTGTCACGCTACGTTTACGTTTATTTTTGGATAGTGAGCAACTAATGTAGGCTACAACCCTTTGTCATTATCTTTATGAGTAAATACGGTGCCTATGACATTCAGAGGCATCTGTCTGTATCACAAAAGATATGAAAAATTAGGATCCGACAACATAGATGCCACCACTAAACAGTCGTTAATAGTTTAGAATACGTGTTCACGTTCAGGATTTCAAACAAAGTTAGCGCTTTTATTAATAAGAGCAGACATAAGAGAAGCCAAGAAACCACCTCTACCTATATTTCGTGGAACATTTAGAGGAATGGAAATAGATAATATTGCAACTATTTAATTGGCATCTACAAGTTCAGATCTACAAAATAAAAATATGTCTTGCCGCGTCTTAACGTCAGACTATGTAAAGCGATACTAAAAGAAACCTGATTTAACTTTCATGTGTTTCTCAAACGTAGGTGTGACAATTATAGTGGCATTTAAGTAGTTGAAACAAAATGCTCCTGATTCAGCACCAATAATTGAAAGGTTTAAGTGCTATTAGGAAGGCTAAATACCATTCCAGTGAACTATAGCATTCATTGCCTCCACTTGTGATTCTAAATGTATGTGCCAAAAAGCATAGATAAAAAGCATCACGTAAACTATAAAGAAGGTGAGATACTTAGGGCAGCGGGTAGGTACTTTTCTATTATACTGAAGTCAGTGCGGAACATGCTTTCGAACCACGACAATAGGACTATTGGATGGTTCAACTACACCAAAAGTAATTATTTCATCTAGTTCACAATTTAATTGTACCTCAAGAACAGAATGCAATGAATAATATCGCTGTTTTACAGGTTCAGAAGAAACGTTTAGCTCATGTTCAATTAATTATTTACAGTCTAAAGTAGTAGATGAAGAAGTGCTCGGAAGCTTTTCCGGGAAAAGAGTGAAAACAGATTAATCTCGAGTGTAAGAAATGTCTGAAGAATTTTGCATAAAAAGTGAGTGAATTAAGGTATCCTCAACGAACATCCATTCATTTTTGCATAAATCAGGTAGTCACCAAGTAGCTTCCACAAGTCAACGTCTAATATGAGTGAATAGCTAACTGAAGATACCATTAACACATCTAGGATCTTGGTAACTTTTGTAACTGTTACAAGAAATGATAACATTGTAGGCAACGAACGGAGGAGAGAGTAGTTGAAAATTAAAACAACTAAGAATTTTCTAACAGACTCTATTGTAGTGCGGGAAGGACCTGTATTATCGTTAATCAGATTCGTTAAGAATCAACTAAACCGAAAAAAAAGTAGTTCCAAGGTTAAACAACTTGGGTGTTGAATCCTAAAATTAGTCTTTTGTCTTTGTAAATAAATAACAACTAGAAAGCAATTTGTGTTTCACAATTCAAACGTCCGTAACCAAAGTAAACATTATGAAAGCTCATAGTTCGAAGAAATATAACCAGGATACCGACAATTCCAACAAACAATAATCTGTTTGTTCCAAGTAGACAAGGTAACAACAGAAGTCGATGGTCGAGCAATACGCAAACAAGGATGTATCTATTTAGTTTATTTAATATTCGAGGTAGATTTTAGCGAAAATAAGGTATGACAAAAAAACCTATCTGGGCTATATACCGGTTCAAGAGCTAAATATAAAGTTACAGCCTTTGGAGATCAAAAAGTGTCAAAACCAGAGCGTATTAGTCCAATTTTGCGATATAAAGTTTTCAATTAGCCAAGTGAGAAAGCTTCAACAAGAAGAGTGTGTTAGTGTTGGTAGTAAGGCATAATGTTCTTCCTGGCGATACATAATTATTCAGATGAAATTAAAGGAATAGAAATGCAGTAAAAAAGATACTGATTGTAGCTATGGAAATATCCATGGCTTCGTAGTTTCCATGGGTACAACTTTTGATTACGGAGTTCAACATTTAATTCATTAACTTGCTCTTCCCAATTCGAAGCATTTCTACGACTAGCGCAACACCATATTCTGGTCTTGTCGTCAAATAAATGAATAGCGCAAGGGAACAAAGTTCTTTCGGTTTTCCGAAAAATTAATAATAGATTACTCTTTAGTATTACCCAAGAATTTGATATCTCGTTTATAAACGGTGTCACAGGATTTTTGTCTGGGTTAGGATGTCTATTACTTGTTTCATTTAAGTGAACTTTGGAATTCATTTTGTATGTATGTTCTGTGGAAAGCCAATCAATTGACCTAAGAGTAGAATATGATCGAATATATTCATCATTAGTAGTCAAACTGCGATTATGACTGCGAATAAATTAGGCGATTTTGGACAAAATCTTTTCGTGTCATTTTGGCCTTCAATTAATTTACTAATGTCGACTACCCTTTCTTGCACCACAATTAAATCTTATTAAAAAGTGAATGATGCTATACGCAAAACTGGTTTTGCGCATAATTTTGACAGATAGTCACTCAGTTACATGTAATGCATACTCCAGTATAACTTGCGTCAATCGGTTGAAAACAATTTGAAAAATCTGGTGTGAGACAACACACGACTTCCTCTTAGACATTTTAAATTTAATTTAAATTTATTAATGTTAGTGACTTTCCTATACACTTAAATTGTAAACCCTAAAATTAATTTAAAATCATAAATAATTCATCCATTTATAAATTCCTTTATACATGTACTAAGAGCTTTATAATTAGATATTGAGGTCATTTAAAGCAAAAATAATTTATAGATTTAAATAAAAAGTAACTAAGTATGTAAATAATGCAAACAAATCATTAAAATATTAATTTATTTTTATTTTGGAGACGATAATTGGAGCGGTCACCCATCCATGTTACTCGCCAGACAAAACCTTGCTTAACTCTAGAGGTTTTTCTCAATAACTTACTTCAAAGAATTTTCTCAGAGAAACCAATTAGTTCATGTAATATAGCATTACATGCGCAAGCAACGCGGCAAGTTTAAAAAAAATCGTTACCGCCATTTTCGAAAATATTGCAAAACACCAAAAAATCACAAGAATAAAATGGCACTTCCGGTACCTCGATTTTAACAAAATTCTTACACTGAAGTGCTAAGGCGGTAATAAAGTTATACATAAAATTTCACTTTTCTACGACGTTTGGTTTTCGAGATATATTGACCTATACGTACACATACACGCACGCACACACGCACACACACACACACACACACACATACACACACACACACACCCATACACACACACACACCCACACACACACACACACACACACACACACACACACACACACACACACAGACCAATTTCTAAAAACATGTTTTTCGGATTCAGGGGACCTGAAAACG
>JAHWXV010408781.1:0-14727 GCA_024586415.1 Phrixothrix hirtus | reverse complement strand
CTAATAATATTAACACATAAATATACCGGGTGCGGACAGAAAGTATTACATAAAAATGTTCGACAAATTAAATCGCTTTAACGTGTAAATTAAATTATACCGAACTAAAATTGCCTGTTATATGCAAAACAATTAATTAGGAAAAACAGAAAGGAGATTTTGGTCTCAATTTCAGTTGCACGTTACAATTTGAACAACAAAGAAGGCGCAAAAATTCGTATTTGTAAGAGTTTTTTCATGTCTACATTGGATGTGTCTAACAGATTATTCGAACAGTTACAGAAAAATCAAAAAATTATGTTGCAGGTATTATTGCGGAGGATTTGTGAGACAAACATGGCAGTCATAGTTGTGTAGATAATAATATTAAAGATAGTGTGTCAAATTTTATTAAGGCAATACATAAAATAGAAAGCCATTATTGTCGAGCAGATACGCAGAAATTCAGAGAGATTACGTGAAACAGAGTGAGGAGAAAAGAGAAACAAATGCTAATTATATCATGTTCAATAGAATATTTAATGAAGAATTCAATATAGCATTTTAACAACCTAAGAAAGATCAGTGCGAGGACTGTGTTGCCTACAATAATGCAACTGGAGAAGATAAAAATCGACTATAGCTTAGATTGACAACCATCTAAAAGAAAAAGATCTTTCAAGAATAGAGAAGGTAAAGAACAAGAAAGAAGCAGAAGATAAAGACTCGACTGTTGTAACGGTTTATGGCTTTGAAGCTGTGATTCCATGTCCTAGGGGAGGTGTGTCAAATTTTTACTATGTTTCAAAAGTGAATACTTTAAGAGGCTTTAAAGCTAAATTATAACATAAGTTGATTTTTATAATTTTTAGTCTCGAGAATAACGACTGATACCTGAAGCCTCCTGTATGTAACGGTTTTTCTTTATAATTTCAGTAAGTTCTAAAATATTTTTATGTGTTTTGATACTACTATAAATTGTCCTCTAATCAGTAAAGTCAGACGCTCAATAAATCAAATACATTTTGCGATATGCATTAAAACGTTTATAAAGAAATTTAAAAACGTCATTCTCTAAAATCGATAATTCTTACTTGCGTGGGTATTCTCGAAAACCAGCGATATGATGTATAAACGTAAATTCTCGGTTTCAACAATTTGTTACTTTGTAATTATGTTAAATATTAAATAAAATCAAAAGATGTTTCTACACATTTTCACGAATTACATGCAGTAGAACTTGGCCTTGAATTTGTATTCGAATTTACCTACCAGTCGTAAACAACTAAACAGAAATATTGTATCTGCTAGATTTCAATGTAAACTACACATGAGTGTAGATGCAACATATATTTTATACATTTCTTGTTTAATAGGATGTTTTAATCCACATAATTCTGATAATTAAAAATTAAAGCGTATTTCTGCTAATTTAGAGCAGTTTGGAAACAATTCGATAACCACCACTTTGTAACATGTTCAGAGTGTCCTTACTAATTCCTATGCGTGACTTTTTGAACTCTGTTAACTGGTGTGGCACTTAATTACAAACAACTTTCCTCATCTGTAGTTTTCCCATGCAAAATTTTTTAAACTGCCGCGTAACAAATCCCTAAAGTCATCCACATAGGTCTTCGATAGTATGCGCTGCACACAAGTAATGTTTTCCGAAGTATCGCTATTTTCGGTTTTGCTTCCCTGGTTCGTCAGTCAAGGAACTTCGACCTCGTTAAAATTCAGTAAACCACCGATAATTAGTTGTCCTTGTTCCGTGCACTACTTTTCATCTAAACCGCTCTTAAAATCGTAATAAATTAATTGCTCAAAAATTCTCTCTACTCTACTAGACAATTTTTTATTTACTTTTAACGCACTAAATATGGATTCAATGAAATTACCTGGCTAAATTACCTGATAAACAAGCGTCATTTTGATAATATCGTTTTATCTATGTAGTGCACATTTTGAAGTATCTCGTTAAAAACAGAGTGGCCCTCGTGATCACAATTTCTTAGCCCGAATATTTATAAATTATATACATTGTAAATTATATAGGGTGTCCAGGATACAAGGATCATTATTTAATACAAGTGTACCTAAGTCCTTCATAAATTTCTTTAGCCTAAGTACAAATAGGTTTGTAAATGTTCGCGTAAAAGTCTAGCATGGATACAGATCTGTACATGATTAAAAACACAAATAACACTATTCATGATCTTTATCGAATGAAAGGTCACTGCAAATGTTTTAATAAATATAATTCAACGTACTCTTTTAAATAACCTAAATTTGCTTATTTATTTAAAACCATTGCTTATTAATTATAAGTTGTTTATGGATTAATTATTATAAAACATATTTAATAAATATCTAACATTGTCATATTTTAGTTAGCAGCTATTTTTGCATAAAATTAAAGCCTATTTGATCCACATTAATTTGTATGAAAATGTACGAGGTGTGGCTATTAAATAACGAGACTGGTGCTCCTGCAGAAGAAGTGCGCATGCTCCAAACGCCAGAAAGCCACAGCTGTTATCGTGAAGCCTTCTCTTTCGAATGCAGTGCCTTTCGCTTCTGTAAATAAATCAGTATAGCCGTAGCCTTCATTCGAATTAGAGTTGTTTTTTTTGTTTCGCCGGAAAAATGTTGTGTAACAGTAGAGCAACGAATTGTTGTGAAATTTCACATGAAACTTGGAAACACTGCTACTGAAACATATAATTTATTGAAAGAAGTGTATGGCAATGAATGTTTATCGCGCGCACATGTTTTTGAGTGGTTTAAACATTTTCAAGATGGCCGAGAAGACGTTCAAGATGATTCAAGCCCGGGTCGCCCTTCCACGTCAAAAACGGATGATAATATCGAAAAAATCGATAATATGATTCAATCTGACCGTTGGTTAAGTATTCGTGCGATTGTTGAAACTAAAGTGTGTGCCTAAAATTCTCACGTGTGAACAACAAGAACATTACAAAAATGTTTGTACTGACACTTTGAATGCCATTGAAAATGACCAAAACTTATTGGAAAGGTTAATAACATGTGACAAATCGTGGTTTTTTACTTATGATCCTGAAACGAAGCACCAATCCATGCACTGGAAGAGCCCCTCTTCACCGAGAGCCAAAAAAGCTCGAAAGACCAAATCAAAATTTAAAGAAATGATGATTACTTTTTCAATATTCATGAGATTGTGTAACTTCACTGGGTTCCGGAAGGTCAAACTATTAATCAACATTGCTACCTTCACGTTCTTGCTAAACACCGTGAATGAATAAGGAAAAATGACCCGAATTGTGGAAGGACAAGTCATGGGTTCTCCACTAAGACAATGCGCCGGCTCATTCCGCATTGTCTGTCAAGAGGTTTCTAGCCAAGTTCAGCATCCCAGTGTTAGACAATCCGCCTTATTCGCCAGATCTTGCACCGTGCGACTTCTATCTGTTTCTTAAGGTGAAGTCTGTCTTAAAGAGAACAAGATTTGAGTCCGTTGAAGCTGTGAAAGAGAAAGCGGCACGCGTCCTGAAGAAGCTAACAGAAGAAGACTTCCAGCACTGCTTCGAACAATGGAACATTCGCATGGAGCGTTGTAGGGATAGAGGAGGTGATAATAAGTAAAAATGTATGAAATCAAAATAAAATGTTTTGCAGCGTCAGTCTCGTTATTTAATAGCCACACCTCGTATTGTATTAAAATTGATTAAAAATAAACCTGGGGTTACTTGGTGCTGAGAGACACTTCACTTTGAATGTTGGTCATTTAATGCATTTTAACAGTTTTCTATTTGTGTATTCGAAAGGCGGCAGGACGAATGTTTTTCTTATACTTAATAAGATGTAAGAATTTTATTACCTTCTCTATTTTCTTTGTTTATAAGGCTAAGAGATAACCTAAATCGCCAAAAAAACATCTTTTTCTCGTTTTGTTATAAAATACTGCCAACGATATTTGGCAACGAAACCGATAACTGCTCTTGCATAATTTCTGAAAGCATCGTGTTATATTCACCTTTTCGTATGTACAAATTACAATTTTCCTGATACGTAGTCATAATTGGATACTTTTTTCCCCAGAAGTTCATTCGAAATTATACACATTTAGAAGATCTAATCAAAACCCTAGCAGATAGTCGTCGGAAGCGAGGTTACCTACAATAGTTTAATAAAGTAAAGAACAATTTATATTTTTATTATTTATTGATCACTTTTAGTGTTTCGAAATCTTATCATTGTTAGTTTATAATTTTTATTTTCGGAGTGTTGCGTAATTTATTCAATAATAGTGTAAAACAAACGTAGTAACATTTAATAACAAATAATGGCAGAGCCAATAGATGGCTCTGCCATTATTTGTCATCGACACTCACACATATTTATGAGATTAAAAGGAAGTTTGCATTTGGAACCAGCGTGCACAGCCACCCAGCACATAGGGCGAAACCATTGGTCTGCTAGTGCTGTGTCACGCTGGTTAAAAATGTAAACTTTTATATTTATGCCTATTTAGTTAGGTTACAAAAAATCTTTTGGCGAGAACCCTTAGAATTGTTCATATTACAGTTTCGTGGCTATCACTGATGCCAAATTAATTTTTAAAGTTCGTGCCATTTTTAGGAGGAATCTTCTTCTTTATTTTATTCCTATTAACATTTAATACTCTCCTCCGTTTTGAAATCTGTTAAATGACAAACTGTTATGTCATTAATCAAGTAAAGAGAAATGGGACCTATTAACACAGTTTTAACGCTCTAATTTGGTTCTCATCTTCCCTGTTTACATTTGCTAAAGTACTATGACAAGAAAATTGAGCAGATGTAAAACTTTCCATCATAAATCCTAGCGAAATTTGCCTTATGCTCAATAAATATGGAGAGTGGGCAAGTAGTGGTACTTCGTAGGCTCATAGAAGATCTATCAAAAAACGATGCATTTTGTAGTAAACCTATTAGCTATAAATTTGTATTTATTCAAAATAACTATATGGATCAACGAGATAAAGACTCCTTTACTTTATATAGAATATAGAGAGATTAAGACACTTAAGAGCACTATGTATAACTAAAACCGACATGGCTACAACAAAACCAAAAATTATCTGCCCAAATAAAGGTGAAACATTGTTCTAAATAAACTGTAATAAAAAAATCAATATTATGGTTATCAACAAAACCAATAGCGCAAGATATAACGAAAATAAGAATTACAGTGGAAAGGGGAATTTATTAACGGGTGGGTTTATATGCAAATATTTCATTAGAAATAGCGTTGTTAACATGTTAACATAGCCAAAGGTGTAAAGATATAAAAAAATACGTTATTGCAAATACAATAACGTCGTTAGAAAGACATTGAATTATGCGCGACATGTATAAACACTCGTAACCGAATTAAACTTTGAACTATGTTATCACTACTACCGAAGGCCAAAGTTAAATAACTTTAACAATTGAAATACCGTTACAAAGTTTTATCGGTGAGCTTCTTGAGAAAATTACTAAATATATGCTATCTGTCTGCAAAACTCCTGAATTGTCAAGAATGCATAAAGTTGATAATACCTTCATTTAGATGTTTAGTAATTTCGGCTTTGTTAAGTTGCAAAATATGAAGCATTTTAAAGTTTACATTTTCAATTGTCAATGTCATTTATCATTTTCCTAAAATAAATGTTTAAACAATGAAAACCAATTACTCTTATTATAAAAATAAGTACAAAATATTATAAGAGCTTCTTGATTAACACTACTATAACCATACCAAGCACATTTAAATGGCTTCTCCCCAAAATTAAGATGTATTTTCAAAGACAATCTATTAATACTACCATAATCGCGCTGAGAACATTTTAATGGTTTCTTTCCAGTAGGGGTGGATGTATGCATCTTCAAACCAGTCTTGCGAGTACTACAATAATTACAATGCAAACATTTAGATTTAAATATTTAAAATCAGGATCTAATACGATTGTGATCATAATTTATTTTTTCTGAATCTGACAATTCAAAAATAAGATCTTTAAGCAATGTAAAATTTACTTCTATCTAGCCTATTGTATCTACCATTATTTGTATAAACACTCATCTTCGGCTATCGAGAGCGACTATGTGAAGCATATTTTGAATTTGAAACGTTATCTATTTTATTTAAATTGAATAATTCGTGTTTTCTTAATTATTTGTGAATAATTTGATGCAAGAGATTATTTGTGCATTATTTCAACTGTGAGGTGCCCATCGATTTTTAATCAAATCTATTTGATAATGAAATAAATAGAAAAATAGTTTAAAAACATGCTTCTATTTCGAAATGGTCTAAAAAGATTAAAATATTTTTTCTGCTACCCAGGAACATTGGAATTTTTTATGACTAAAAATTCCAATGTTCCCGGGTAGCAGAAAAAATTATTTTATTCTTTGTAGACCATTTCAAAATAAAAGCCAGTTTTTAAGATTTTTTTTTAATTTTCATTTTACTCTTTTTAGTATTTTGAAAATGTAATCAATTTTTAAGCTCATAGAAATTTGACTGGTATTCTTTTGTAAATGGGAGAATATGTTTGCTTCATTTTGCATTAACTATTTAAAATTTTGGACTCATATTGATTAGTTAACAAAATTAACTTCGTGGGATATTTCTCAGCCAAACCTCAGCACTTATTTATTGTAATGAAACTGTGAAAAACCTTTATTTAAAGTATTAAAAGGTTTATTACAAAACAAAATTGTTTGTTTCCAAAGGAATCGAACTTTCAAACTCAATAAATTCTTCTAATCCCAATAACTTATCAATTGAACTAATTAATTTTTGTTATACTTGATTTTACAAATGGCAAAAACTTATATTTAAAGTATTAAATTGTTGTAATATTATTTTAAAAAAATTTAGAATTTTTATATGAATTAAACCTTCAAACCTAATAAGTCCTTTAGTTCTCAGTGCATTACCTATTTTCCTATTACGACGCTATGCCGTTACAGGTATTTTGTTGTTATGGCGTGACGCAGCAAATTGTGTATTTGAATGAAACGCAAGCAAATAATATACTGTGTGAACACACATACAAATAAAGCTTATTATTATATAAAATAAAAAACCTAAATTAATTGAAATAATTAATGTGTTTCTTTTTATGATTGATTCGTGTATTGTCATCGAATACAGATAACTACAAAATTTCAGCTCGATTGGCATAGGAAAATGTCCAAAAAAGTTATTTAAAGATTTGACCCATACGGACAGAGTGATTGAAATAAAACCATTTATGAATGATTAATTCATTTACAGTCATCGAAGATAGATGACTATACAAAATTTCAACTCAATTGGATATCGGAAAGTGGGAAAAACATCGATTACAAGATGATTCATACGGACAGACCTAGTTAAATAAAAAGCAAAAAAGCATTAATTAAAATTAATTAATTTATATTTTTATGATTGATTTATACACTGTTATCGAAGATAGATGACTATTCAAAATTTCAACTGAATTGGACATCGAGAAGTGGGCGAAAAATCGATTACAAGATTTGACCCATACGGACAGAGTTAGTTGAATAAAAGCATGTAAAAAATAAATTTCCACAGGTATATTTTGGTTCCTTCTCTCTTATAGGTGAGTTCTTTCCCTTAATTATTAAACAATTCGGAATTCCGAGGAAAACAATTTGTTTTATTTCAAACAGGAGCAGCTTTTATATTTTTTTGGAAGGCTCCAATTCCGGCTCATTAAGTCAAAAACCTTATCAATTCATTGACACTGAAGTATAATACCATAAATATTTTCCGGCAATCAGCACCGAGCATGACTAGTTAAATTTTTCCAACGTCGGCACTTGAAATCGTTTAGATTCATTTTTCGTTAAAACATGAGGGCGTATGACCCTTATTGATCAGGAATTTTTGTCAAATTTATTTAATTTGAGAGCCAAAGTTGGGATCCCGTTTGAATTCTTTTTATGTTAAAGCTGATCCTATGTGGTGATTTGTGTCGTAGCAACAATTACACACCTTAACTAACTATTTTAACTAATCTACCATACTGCTTTCGCTCAGTCAAAGAATGATGGTTGTAGATTCTGATCGTAGACGTTGTTTAATTTTGGGGAGCCTGGGGGTGAATTTTAGCTATTACTTACGTCGGCGTGTATATCATCAACGGCTTTAGGTATTTTATTTATTTACGGGAGTAGTTGTATATTCATCGAAGCTCTCCCTCTTTGTTTCACTTATTATATTACCCTTACAATATTGTTCGTGCTTTGTTTATTATATTTACGATTATCAATTCAAATAGAATTCTAAAGCACTTATTTTTGAAGCATTAAATTCATATTATGTACATTTGTATTTATAAATTTTATCTATGGATACGTTATACGTGCAACTAAAATCTAGGAACATTCTGTATTCATACTAACAGATTCTGACCAAGTAGCTATTAACTTTTTCTATTGAATTATGTGAATCATGACTGGGAAATCGTTTTGCGATAAGCTAAGCCTTTATTAGTTCATAGGATTTCAATTTGTCTTAAACAGTTTTAGGTGTTCCTAATAGTAGTATCGGAATGGAACCATCCTTAGATCGTTATCATTTCTGTGAACCTAGCGGAGAATTTATCTATATCGCACTCGGATGAGCGTCCTTAGAAACATGTAGAATAAATTGGGAGGCTAGCATCGGGTGGCCCCTCCAAGGTAGATTTTGGTCTTCTTACTTCGGAAAATATATTTTTAAGCTTGATGGAATTTGTTTGCAAGGAAAGTTAGTTCAAATAACATCGGAAGAGTGTCGTTAAGTTACGCGAGCATCGCCAGGTGGGTACATAAGGAATATCTTATTATGCACTTCTCGGAAAAGTATCCTTAAAGTCAAATAATGCAGCTCGAGATATTCTTATAGGCACATTTGTGCAATTAGGGCAGATAATCGTAAAGTTTCTGAAGTTATGTAACTCTGCAATTTATTTATATAGTCTAATTTTATCATTTTTCTGTGAAATATTCAGATAAGTCCTCTTTAACATTTTGTACATAAAAGTTCCTGTAATAGTGCCATTTCTTAATAATTAATCCTAACTTTTTATATTTTTTTTTTGGTTTAAATATTACATTATGTTTCCTACCACTAGGTGACTACAGTTATCCCATACTCTATTAAACTACTTTATTTAGATTTTGGTTTCAATGACACATTGAACCTATCCTTTATCTACAATTCAGGGTAATCTTTATCTCTATTCTTTCCTACGAATATGATTCTTTTTATATATATTTATAGTTTATTTCATGAAATGGTTTTATTTACGGAATTTTGATAACTAATTAATATTTAATTAATATTTAGTATTTAATAATTGTTTGGTAATTTTCAATTGGCGCTGCATTCTTTTCATTAACTATTTCTTACAATTTTTATATTTCAAATTTGAATCTTAGAATAAATAATAATGTAATAAGTTCGAAGTTCGTCAGCACAGGTATTGATATTTATGATTTTTTTGAGTGGTGAGGTCAGACTCATACCGTAACAAATATATCAAATAATGAAAGAACAGAAGTTCATCATAACACCAATCATGATTTTGAATTGTTTACTAATTTAATTTTTTATTAATTTCGTTTCCGCCGATTTTATTAAGTTTATTTTCAAATTTTCTATTGTTATACAACATCAATTTTTTCTGCCTGAAATTTTCCTTTATACAATTTTGCTATTTGTCTATTAATCACACAGCTCTGCTGTAGCACCTGTTGGTGTCTTAGTGCACTATATTAGCCGAAACATTAATTAATGTAATGTAGAATCTCTGACCAATTGTATGATTGATATCAAATCTGCACTTCTAATTTATGATTGAATAAATAAAAAAGTTTTGTTCTTTCATTATTTGATATATTAAATAGTAAACCTACTACAAGCTAGGATGGATTGTATTCATAAAATAAAATAATTAATAATACTAAAATTTATAATTTTACAGCAATATTTGAAGATAAGCGCTGAGAGAATCCTTATTTACACGTGTGAGGTGTTGTTAAACTTGAACGAAGTAAAATGGTTCGCTGACCTTGTATTCGCAATTTGTTCTAGAGCTCCATAAAAATATTTAAATGTACAAACAGAACATTTTCTATCATGGTACAATAACCACCTCACAAATCGCTAGGCTGGAATGTAACTACTAGTTAGATGTGGTGGCAGGATAGAAACAGATGTTAGAAGCAAAGCTCCATGAATTAAATTAGGTAGCCTATTAATGGATGTAATAATAGTTTCAAAAGATAACTTACTTGCCATCGGCAATCAAAAATTTTACAGAAAACAAGTAAGGAGTAGAGAATAAATTCAATAAGAAAATAAAACTGATTAATAGAAGCAGTTTCTAAGTAAAGCACAACACATAATTAGTAAAAATACATTAATGAACGAAGACATCATCACGGAATGATTTATCTTAAACAATAGTTCAGAATAAAACGAAAACAGCGGTTTCAAAGTGGGCGCACTACATGTCAAATATATAAATACACGAAGTGCTCACAAAAGAAAATATATCAGATCAAAACGGCATAAGACAATAAAGTAGTCAAACTAACCCCAAAAAAATCAAATAAACTGAGTAATGGTTACTCAATGTACTAAATTCGTCATAAAATCGCCAAGTATTATAGATTATTTCGGTACAAGATCAGTAATTGTCTTATAACAGGTCGACAAAAAGTTAGAAAAACAAGATCCGAAGCGTCGAGTTTTGCTAACTTTTGAGACCTGTTGTATTACGATCGTGTGTCGTACACTATTTTTTGCGCTAACGACAACTATCAACTAATTACGACAATTTGATAATAAACGTTTACTCCGGTAAATGTAAAAAAATAGGTCGCTAGTGCAAAAATAATATTAGAATTATAATTAATATAATATAACCGTTGGTTATGCGATGATTTTAACTGTAATTGAATTATTATGAACGAAATTGATAATATTTATGAGAGTTGATCTCTGTGCTCCTTCTCTAACTTATTTCCCATAAGGTGAGAATTGAAAACTACATTTACTTGAACACCTCTGAATTTGCAAATCTCAATTTGTACTGGTCAAGTCACAGCACCCACATCCACCCTCCTAGGTGTGCCCCTCGTCACGAAATTGGTGCCAACAAGCAAAGGTGACTACATATTTACAAAAACAAAGGGATTTTAGCCCAATGGAAATCCGTGTACAGTATTTTGAACAATTTTGTATAATTGATAATATTCTTTCATCGTGCATTCTTATAAATTCATTAGCCACTATAATTTTGTCTTTGTAACTTCAAAGAAACGATTTATAATTTGGCCGTTAACAGTAATTTGTGGGTGTTTATTAAATTTTCGAGGTACTGTAAAAACTAAATTATAGTACAAAAAGGAAAAAATTTTAGTGCAATAGTTCTCTTAATGCCAAGAATAGAGTTAAAACGCAGATCGGCACTTCCCTCTAATACAATCGCAAAACTTTACCATTGTGCTTTAAAACCACTTATTTTCCAGTTTTATGAACAGAATTTTGGCATACCTATGGGTTCATCTTTACTTCCTATTTTCAGTAACATTTTTGTGGAAAATTTTGAAAATATTTGTATTGTTGATCAAAATTGTAATATTAAACATTGGTAGAGGAATGCTGATAATGTTTTTGTTACATGCGATGGAAAGGAATATGAAACTAACAAATTCTTAGGTTTTATTAATAAAAAGGAAGCTTCAATCAAATTTAGTATGCAAAGGGAGTAAAACTATGAATTACCTATTCTTGATGTTTTAATTCAGAAACAGATAATTGTTTTGAATAATTTGTTTTTAGTACGAAAACTAATACCAACCGTTATTTAAATTTTAAATACGCATAAGTTAGTACCCTCCAAACGAAAATTAATTTTTTTTAGTACTATAATTATGTGCTATTTCTGTGACAAAACAATAAATTTTGTATTCGAATAGTTTGGCTGGGAAATGAAAAATTCATGTTCAACATTAAGTTAGCACCGTAGTATAAAAAAAACGACTTGGTACTTTTTTTTTCAAAAAAAATGTTAAGCATAGATTTATGTGCTAATTAGATGGTCTTAATTGAACCACAAAAATTTCCGGAAACAAACTTTTATCATCGTAAATGAACTTTTACGTCCAAGAACCAATTTGCACACTAAAGTAAAAGTGTTAATTATGAATGAATCAATTTCTTTCTAATGTCACAATACTTTTTGAATTATGTGCTCTCAAAGTGTGTGTTCATCACTTTAACTGAGAAAACCACCCTAGCCATCCCCCGTGCAAAAGTAAACACTTATTAAAATGATATCAATTATTGGATTATTTGCTCTCAGGATATGTACAGCAGGACTTTTGTGCTCGTTACTTTAACTGAAAAAACTACTTTAGCCATCCTCGGTACAGGAGTATACCCTTATTAATTAAAGTGATATTGATTTCTTTTTGTGTCAAAATGTTTGCCGAACTTTGTACTCTCAAGATATATACAGCATAATTTTTGTGCTAATCACTTTAACTGAGAAAACACCCCTATCCGTCACCCATACAAGAGTATATCTTACTGATTAGCATGATATTGATTTAAATTTTGTGCTTCCTAGATATGTATAGCACGATGTTTATGCTCATCACTTTAACTGATAAAACTACCTTAACTATCTCCCGTATAAGAATAAATTCTTATTAATTAACATGATATTGTTTTGATTTTGAAATAGTGTCCAATCAAAGGTTATTGCTGAAATATATTGCTAGCTTCACGTCGGTGAATTTTATCTTTCGCCACAAAAGCATTCAAAAATTAATCTTTAATTTCATAAATGCAAGAACCTGATTAAATGAAGCATTTATAAGGTTGATAATTTGCTTTACTGCTTCCGTGTAGAAATGGGATTCTAAATTTAGATTTAATTACTTGTTAGAATTGCTTACATATTTATATTAATTTATTATATCCAGCGACATGAAAAGTTTTTGTACACCATACGTATATGTAAATTAAAATCTGTTTTATTATACATGCATTATAATCGTTTTTTACAACCCTTAGCAGCGTGCATAAAACGGCATTTAAAAAAGTATGGAGTTCTTTAAAGGTCACTGGACAACGGATTCAATCTTTATTTACACGTGAAAATGTCGGATAGCCTGCCTCTTTTAAACAAGAAGTGATTTTGATTCGACTTTATTGTTTAATTGTATTTCTCTTATTTTGCACATAATTATGCAGGTGTAATAAAAAATAGCGTATGATACGCATGGATTTATTTTACACCTCAAATTGGATTAATCTATTGGTTTGAATATAAAGAGAATTTTATTTAAATGGACCAACTACCCAAAAATTATAATTATTTTATTTATAATCGGTGGATTATTAAATACAACTAGTTCAATTCTAATAAATAATATACACAGGTAATTTGACCATCAAAACAAACGGAAATATTTGGTATAAATGTTAAATATACAATTTTGATTATTGGTAATCATTTTTAAATAGATGTCAAACAAGCTTGTAAACAATAATTTCTATCTATACAGTAGTATTTGTGAAAATATCACGTGGGCTGTTTCTAATAAAAAGTGATTTTGATTGAATTCGTTTAGTTTTATTACTCTTATTTTGCAAATAGTTATGCATGATAATAAAAAAAATAGCGTATGATATACGTGTATAAGTGCCTTTAAAGCACTTGCACGCTATAACTACCTACATACATATATTTAGTTGCAAATACCATACATAAAATGATATAGAAGAAGCATAAATATTTAAGCATAATAAATACTTATTATAAAAGTACGAGTCTGTTGGTATAAAAGTAACTGTGATAAAGTGTTTGTACACAACTGAAATAAGTGCAAAAAATTCAGACAAATAAAAATTATTCCTAATATTTTATAACGATTTGCATTTATAACAGGTTAAAATCATCGTAGCATAAATTAATTAAACTATTTGTTATGGTAGATTCTATTTCACCCCATTCTTTAACCAAAATTGTTTTAAGTGGTCTTTTTTGTTTATGTTGTGGTTTCTAGCCTTCAGTCTAATAAATCCCATTGATTTTCTGTAGAATTTAGATCTGGAGACTATTACGGTGTTTTCAATAAATGGTACACCTTATAAAGCAACCACTCTTGAACTAAAGGCGAAGAATGTTTTGGGTCGGTAGTCTAGTGAACATAGTAATTGCCAACCAGCTAAAGTTGCTTACTCAGTTAAAGTGGTGAATGCAAAACTCGTACTGTACATATCTTGAAAGCACATAATTCAACAAACATTTTGCCACAAAAAAGCAATAAACATCATGAAACTTCTGTACCCAGGACGTCTAATGTTGTTTTTTCAGTTAAAGTGATAACAAAAATCAAACTGTACATATTTCTGTGTCCAATTTGACCAGTTATTAAAGATCCACGTAAATATAAAAATACCTAAGTAATTACTTACAAAAAAATGCAATCAATACGTAAAGGAAGTTTATTGAATGTTAAATACAAATTATAGATAATGTCATACAAAGTCAAAACATAAAATGAGGTAAAATTTTCCTAAAGTTATTAAATCTTTTAAATTAAAACAAAATTTAGTAAGGTTAATGTAAAGAAATTATAAGAAAATATACAGACCAAATTAGAATTAATATTACAGAATCATAAATACAGTAACTACGCAAATAAGTAAATTTTGCTGTCA
>JAHWXV010408764.1:0-14989 GCA_024586415.1 Phrixothrix hirtus | reverse complement strand
TAGATGTTTTAAATTTCAATTGTTTCATGTTACACATTTAAAATATACACCCTGAGGATGGTCCTTTAATTTAGTGACCGAAACATATGTAGGTTTAATAAAAAAGTAAATATTTTGGGAAACTAGGTTTCGAGTCATTTAGTTATACCGAATCCCACACAAATTTAGAATTTAATTCCAGCTGTGTAAATGCTTACGTCAGCTTTGTATGTACAATGCATAACACTTTTTATCCAAGTACTTATCAAAAATAACATATAGACCGTTTATCCTCATAAAAATTCCAGTCATTAGTCGCTAAATTAAATAATGTATCTTGTAAATGCAGAAACAAATACGATATTTAACAGGGCAATTGGAATATTAATCTACGCAGGAGGTTTTGTGTCGCCTAGTGAAGGCTAACATCTTTTCTTTTCATGAAAAACATTAGTAATGATATTATATCGCAGCGTTATGAAAACTGTGTTGATCTCACCCGAGGGGAGTAAGGTACAGTTGGTAGGGACTATTTCATAACGTTAAGTTAGTCCTGATGAGGATACGCTGGTGTTAAGTTGTAGAAAAGTATTGAGTGCTGGTTCGGTGGTGCTTTCGTTCTTTTAGGGAAATATTGTAGGCCTTGATTGAATTATCAAGTACCTGCCTGGCGTATGTGCGTATGCAGCCATATCCAAGTAGTTGGGATCTTCTCTTCAATAAAAACCTGGCCAACCTCGTATGTATCGTCCTATCCAAATGGGGTTCTCGATCCTAAAAGTCAGATAGTAGAAGCACCAGCTGAATACAGAGCGTCTATTCACTGTAAGTGTCTTACAATTTCTTTTATTCTTCCTTCGCCCATCTCGGAATTTAGCACAGAAGGACTTCCTTTGCTTTAACCCGTCGTTACTGAATTACGAGTTACCACCGCTGGCCTATTTCTTTTATTTGTGCAAGAGTAACGTAAAATTTAGCTAAAGGACGTATTGTCGTCCTACATAACTATCTAAGAAATAAATAAATTACAGAATTAAAATTAATTTAGTAAACCATTTTATAAGTAGAATTGCAACCATTGCATTGTTAACTTTGCCTGTTTTATTAGTATTCAAAATACCCAGGGGTACCCATTTAATTATATATTCTTATGATGCTTTTGTTCCTTAAGTGTTATGTCGTTAACGAAATTTAGTGCTCATTTCTGAAAGTGATTCCGTTATTCAAACAAACCAGATATTATAGTCAACTAGTGTTTCGTACATAAATTAATATGAGCCTAGTTTTTGTTAGCTAATGTTTTATGTTTTTCTTTTAGAATGTAAGTTTTGCCTCAATTCTTATTTTCTTATTGATGATTGAATTTATATATGTATATAGTTGTGTGTTTCGTGCAAACTTTTAACATAAAGATGTTGTTGTGCTTCAAATTTTAGTTATTATTTAATCAACATTCAACCAAAGTGGCATCTAGTCTTATAGTGCGCGTGCAAAAAGTGATTTAGTATTTTGCGAATTTATTAAAAATAAAGGTCAGGTTATTTCCGAGCTAGGGTAACATTTCTCGTTAAAAGAATTTAAAGTTCAATTAATTTATTAAATGATATACAGGGTGGTCAGTCTTGAAACCAGCCCTCAGTTATTTTATTCAATGCACATTACGCTCTCAATTTTTGCAAATAACTTAACTAATAAATGAATCTTCGGTTAGCAGTACTTCATTGATTTTTATATACAGTGTGATCATAAGTAAATGAGAATCTTTAGTATAAGAACATTTATTTCAGTTTTAATCCCGTTTCTGCAGTACCGCTAGAGCGTCTGCTTTACGCTTAAAGCTAAGGTCATTAATATCGTGACATACAGCGTGTTGTTTTAACATCGCCTGTTAACAGTTGTCTTGAGAACAGTGGCGCGCACGTTTACTGATTTAGACTTTTTATTTCTATAGTGTTTAGCCTCGCAATACCGATGGACCACACCTCGCGCCATTGAAGCTTTGCCGGCCGTGGTTAAAGACTAGTAATTTCTGCTACATGCGTTATTATGATATATCATCTTGTGACATACTATGGAAAGATACAGGGTGCAGCAAAACGGATTAAGCAGTTTGGAGGACAGACTACTCGGGTAGGTGTTGATGTACGTAGGCGCGGCTCATCTGTTTGTACTCGGCCGTGGATCCCATTTCAGTCACCATTATGATTTGGATTGGAAACATCGAAGCTTTGCTGTGCCGGCGTACTTTGAAAACAGCCACTCTTTGATTACTTTTCGCCAGCGGTTCAACATTCCGCGCAACAACGCAGTACCTAATGCGAACACAATTCTTACATTGGTTAGGTAGTTAGAAGAAACTGGAAGCAAGCTAAAAGGAGCAGTAAATGTACGACGCAAGTCAATAAGAACGCAGGAAAATGTCCAGCTGATTAGAGCAGCAATTTAAGGATTGCTACGTCGTTCTGCTAGGAAGCGCGTTGCTGCTTCAGGAATTTCAAACCCCACTGTAAGGAGAACACTTAAGCTAGACTTGAAATTTCATCCCTAAAAAATAATGATTGTTCGGGAATTGAGGGAAACATTACGTCAACCGTAGAAATCTTTGTGAGCAAATGCTTGCACAGATACTTCCAGAAGCTGGTTTAGTAGCTAGTGTCGAAGTATACTTTCACCTCAGGAAGCTATTAATCAAAATTTTCGCTACTGAAGTGAAAATAACCCGAAACTGATTTGTGAAAAGACGCTTCATTCCTTTAAACTAACGGTGTGGTGTGCTCACACTATTCAGAGTAATAGGCCCGTAATTTTTTGAAGAGGAAGGTGTGACACTGGCTGTCAACTTCGAATATTATGTGTCAATGTTACACAATTTTTTGTATCCCAAAATTGAAGAGATTGTTGAAGAAGTGGGATTGGTGGAATTGCAGTTCCAACAGAATATGGATATAGCTCACACGGCATGAAATTCTCTCAAGATTTTGGTAGAAATGTTCCCTAGACATCTGATCCTTTGTTTTGGTGATATGGGATGCCAGTGGGGTCACCAGATTTGAGCGCTTGAAGCTCTTTAAAGATATCTGAAGGAAAAAGTGTTCAAGCATCGCCTTCACATCTTACCAGGGCTAAGGAAGAGGATTATTCAGAATATTCATGCCATACCCTGTCAGCTTTCGCTATTTTTTTGTTATAAATACGTTAATTAATTCATTAAAACATAAGTATGCACTACGACTTACATTATTTACTTATTAGAAGTTAATTAGAATCATTCAATACATAAATCATTAAAAAACATCCTTTTATTCAAAGGGTAAATTGCCTTTATATTAAACTAGTTTAATGCATCTCGTATAGTACAATATTTTAATAATATTTTAAAATCTCATACAAATTTAGAATTTAATTGCAGCTGTGTAAGTATTTACGTCAGCTTTATATGTACAATGTATGACAGCTTGTTATCCAGGCACCTTTCAATGGCAAGTTATAGACTGCGTATTCTCATAAAAATTCCTGCGTTCAGTTACTAAAGTAAATAATGCACTTTGTTAATGCAGAAACAAACGCGATATCTAAGAGGGCGATTGGTATATGAATTTACGCATTAGGTTTTGTATCGCCGATTTAAGGCCAATGTTGTAAAAGAATGTGAACTTCTCATAGAAAACAGGAGTAACAAGATTATCTCGCAACGTTGCGAGAAATATATGATCTCACCCGAGGGGGGTAAGGTACAGTCCGTAGGAACGATTCGGTAACGAAAAGTTAGTTCTGAAAAAGTGACGTTTGTGTTAAGTAGCGAAAAGCTATAAGTGTTGTTCGGGGGGTGTCTTCTTATATTTGTTTTAGGAAACTACTCGGGCTTTTGTTAAAGAAATTAAGTACATGATTGGTGTAGGCAGAAACTACAAATAAATGGGATTTGTCATTTAATGAAAATACGGCCTGTTGCATAAATGCATCTATCCACCTGTGAACGGTTATTATTCTTAAAAAGAAAACGTTGATCCACTTCCCGAACGCAAAGTAAAAATCCACGTGTAAGTGCTTTATATTTACTTTGTTCCTTCTTCGCTTATCCCGATTTCGGCAAGGAAGAATTACTCGTGCAAATCGTTTGCAATCATCGAATGTTGTGCTATCACCACTGTCCTAGTTTTGCTTGAACAAATTAACGTCAATTTAGCTAAAGAAAGTTACCGCCTGTTTCACTTAATTACTACAGGAACAAATAAATTACGGACTTAGAATATCTGCGGTAGCGTTGAATTAAAAATTGCTTCAGTAAAGTGTTTTACGTTTTTAATTTCAATCATGTAAATTCACCAATTGTAATACTTTATTTTTGTATGCAAATTTATTTAGTTTAGGATTACCGTTGTTCACCCTGGGTACCCATTTTTTTATATATTATTTTGACGTATCTTTTCCTTCAAATATTGTGTCGTTAGTAATAGCTTATAGGTCATTTCAAAAATTGGTTCATTTATTCAAGCCTTCCAGTTGTAATAGTCAGCTGATTTACGTCAATAATTCGATACGAGCCTAGTTTTTTGTTAGCTAATGTATTATGTTTTTAGAATATAAGTTTGACCTCATTTTTTGTTCGACGATTGAATTTATATATATACATATTTGTGTATTTGGTGTAAACCAAGTTAATATAAAGATGTTCTCGTGCTTCAAATTTTAGTTCTTATTTCATTAATGACAACTCAGAGTACCATTCTAGTTTTAAAGTGCGCGTGCAAAAAGTGATTTAGTATTTTGCGAAATTATTAAAAATAAAGGTCATGAATTACTTATTTCTGAGCTAAAGGAACATTCCCCTTTAAAAGCATTTAAAGTTCAAATAATTAATTAAATCATATACAGAGTAGTCAGTCTTGAACCTGGCCCTCAGTTATTTTATTTAATGCATAGCACGTTTTCATTTTTTGCAAGTAACGTAATTAGTAATTGAATTTTTAGTCAGTATCAGTTCATTGATTTTTATATACAGTGTGATCATAAGTAAAGGAGCATCTTTAGCATAAGAACATTCCTTTCCCTTTTAATACAGATTCTGCAGCACCGTTAAGAGTCTGTCTCCGTTTGAAGGTAAGGTAACTAAGATCGTGACATACAAGGTGTTCTCCAAACACCGCCTGTTTGCAGTTGTCTTGAGAACAGTGGCGCCCACATTTACCGATTTAGACTTATTATTCCTACAGTGTTTATCCTCGCAGTACCGATGGACCACGCCTCGCTCCACTGAAGCTTTGCCGGCCGTAGTTAAACACTCGTGAATTCTGTCACATGCATTATTGTCATATCATCTTGTGACAACCCCACGATATGTGTGAACGAGCTATTCAAAACTGTAGAGAATATCTCCAGCAGTGTATTGACGCTATCGGCCGCTATCTGAGTGATATTATTTTTAAAATGTAATGGAAATATAATGGTATGTACTGCTTAAAAACTAAAAACCGTGATTCTCTACATACGTCTGCTTTGTTACGGAACAGCCGAGCGGAACGGACGTCTTTCTTAAAGCGCCCGATTACAGTGTCATATTTTATTAAATTTTATTTGATAAAATATTTTCAAAGTCAAAGTAAATTTTCGTAAACAGTGTTTAAGAATTGCTTATTTAGTATTAATGTTCACGATGTGAACATAATTAATTTTATAAGTAGTTCAAAGTGCAATAATTACTTCAAACACCATAAAGCTGAAGTGATTTTAGTTTTTATTTTAGTAAAGTAGGAAAATAAAGTCGTCCAATAAGGGTACAAATAACACCATGATGGGGGACCCAGGGTATCCACCCGCCAGATTATCATCAAAGGGAGAGATCCGGAAGCGTGCCTAGTATGGTAGAAGTACTTAACAAAAACCGTAAGGCAGATGAATCGCAGGTAAGGCCTCTATTAATTTTAGACGTGAACGCACCAGACCCACAAAACCGTTACAATGACTTACTCGACTCCCACAACGATATTGCCAATTTCATAGAAAACGACTTGGACCCCAACCACAAAATTACAAAAAACACCCGAAAAATACTCAGGGATAATTTTAGTACATGGGAAATTTTCCAGTCACAATTAATAGGGAAAAACCAACAACTTTTCAAACAAATACAAGAACTGAAAACTGAAATAAAAAAACCTACAAACCACAAAAACACAATAGACCCTCCAACAAACCTATGCACAAATTGCCAAAACACTATCAACAACCCCAACACCTACACCAATACAATAAGGACCTAGAACAAACACAGTATTTATCCAAGCAAAGCCCGGAACGCACAGTACAAAAATCAGGGACATATTCACACGAAAACTCAACCCGATACAAGATAAAAGCAAAATAAACACCATTAGAACCACAAATAACGTGCCGATTGTAGGGACCCCAACCTCCGTAGATGCTAATAAGATCATAAAGCAAACAGACCTAGAAAGAAAACTGAGATGCGAACAACCTCGGAAGGAAAACCCATTGGTTAGTATTTATGACGTTCCAACGGGAAAGCCTGAAGAGGAGTTAAAAAATCAAATATATCTCCAAATTTCAGGAAAACGTAGGCACAACAAAGGAGGAGTTCGACTCCCGTTTCAAACTCAGATTTAAAATAGGCCCACAAGGCAAATCCACTTACCACCAGGTAGTGGAAGTAACATCAAACCTAAGAAAAATCATCTTAAACACGGACAGGATTTATGTGGGGTTCAGCGCCCTAAATGCAAAAGATTTTATAGTAGTGCCGTGATGTATCAAATGCCGATATTTAGGCCACGTTCAAAAATTTTGCAAAGCAGAGAAAGAAAAATGCGGACACTGCGGTGACGAAAACCATAAACGGGAATATTATTTTAGAAAAGAGGCTCCGAAATCATGTATTCATGCACTTTGCATAACAAAAAGTGCGCAGTGAAATCATATAAAGCATGTGTGACATACAAATTTTTTCTGAACCGACTTTACAGAAAACGGACTATGGATAATAAATCCACAATCGCAAACGCATACATAATAATGACCTTGCATAGTAAACTCGAACTTGAATTTGACATTACAAATACTAACACAAACACTATACGGGCTACGCACAACGAACCTACGGGAGCAAACACAGATAAAGAATGTAAATCTAAACCGCCCTCCAGAAAAACAAGGGACCGTTTAAGGGCCCTTACCTACAGATTTAAAAACTTACACCTAAATAACACTGAACAAAGTACACAGACTGGCTTTATATAAATACAATAAACCACAATAACAGAAACTGACTTACTTGACACCTCATTACAAGACATGATCAAAAGAACTTACAAAAGCTTACGAGGCCTCGAAAATCCAGTAACCAACGACATAAAACCAGACACAGACAATACCAAAATTACAACACAAACTTTAGACCCACCAAAAATTTATTTAAAAATAGAATTAGATATGCAACTTAGCAGACTGGAAGAACATACGACTTTAAATATTGCTTTACGACATCTTCTACAGAACTTACACACAAACGGACGCAAGATTGCTTTTCAAGTTCCGGAAGCTGTGGACAGAATACAGCTTAGATACTTAAACTTACCTACTGTACCGAATTTACTTAAAGACCTTTTGCAGAAAGTATTCAAAAGAAGAAGCGAGGAACTGGATCTGCAATCTTTATATAATGATCTTGTAACAACACACACACGTGTAACCTTTGACCACATCAAAAATTGACCAAACAGCCACATTCTGACTAGACATCCCTAACATATGACGAAACTATTACAAATAAACTGTCACAGGAGTGCGACTCTAATACATGAACTTCGTAGACTTGCGGAAGAAATTGAGAAAGACATTATGCTCCTATAAGAACCGTATACCATTACTGACAACAAAATTCCGGGGATGCCAGTGAGTAGCCTAAAGATTACCAAGAGAATTTCTCCCACGGCTGGCATCATAGTACTAAGTAGAAACATCACGACAACCATGGTGGAACACCTAAGCGATTCCCACTGCGCCTGTGTTGAGATTGCCACACCATCAGGAGGCTATATACTGGTAAGCTCCTACTTTCAGTTTTCGGATGACTACGACAAACATCTCAGGAGAATCCGTAAGATCGCGGACACATACACAAACAGGCGTGTTATATACGCGATGGGCACCAACGCAAAATCGCATATGTGGCATAGTAAGACCACTAACGGTAAAGGAGGTAAACTACTAGACTTCATACAAGAACATCAACTAGAAATTTTTAACAAACGCAACAACTCCCCAACATATCATGGACTTAACAACGCACAGACGAACATAGGTGTGACTCTATGTACCCTACAGACACGACTCGATTATAGTTTGGAAGGTCACGGCCAATCTAACAACCAGCGACCATAACGTCATTACTTTCTACATAACTACACAAAACCGACCCAGAGCTATCACAAAAATACCAACAAAACCTATAACTACAACAAAGTAAACTGGACAACACTTTAAAACTCTTTTATGCCACCCCCGAGAATAAGATCCAACGAAAACGTACATGATCATTCAGAATTACTTACAAAAACCATTCATAACGCCATGAAAGTTACCATCACCCAACATTACCCCAAAACAACAACGAAAACGATTTTTAGGAACCAACACCTAAATAACTAAAGCAAAACCTACGACGCGCCAGACGAGCGTACCAAAACGCTATAACTCCTGATCTGCGAACACACACTCTATCTGTCTACAGAAATCTCAAAGTACAGTACACAAATGAAATCTACATTGCTAAGATGAACAGCTGGCTTAAGTTAGCAGAGGAGTTGCAAACAAATTCGTGGGGACTGGCGTAAAAATTGACGGCAGACAAACTTAACACCAATACTGACATACAAGCTTTACGTAAAGGGGGTGGAACTTTCACAACCACTTGGGACAATACCACAAGCTTCTTACTAAACAGCCTACTATCAGATGACGACCCGGCAACAGGCACTCTTACACAACAAATGCTTAGACAAAGCACATACTCGACACCCTTAAACCAAAACGTTTCTCATGCAATCACCACCTCTGAAATCACAGACGCAATCCACTCACTAAAAAATACAAAACACCTGGATCAGACCAAATAAGAAACGTGATAATTAAAGCCCTTAAAGAGCCACTAATTCTAATCCTTCAGGCTCTATACAATGAACATCTAGCGCAGAAAAATTTCCCAAACCTGTGGGAAAAGGGCAACATTAGAATAATCAAAAAGGGACAAGCCAAATATCCCCAAAATACAAAGACGTACCTATCGATTTGCCTTCTCAACACGCTTGGAAAATTATATGAAAAAATAATCAACGACTGACTTAACAACACACGATAGACGACCTACAAACTAATCGACAATCCGAAAAGGCAAATCGGCCGAAGCGGTCATTAACCAACTGGTGAATTCAATTTTGCTAAGTTCTAAAAGATATACAGCCGAGGTCTGCATCGGCATCAGTGGTGCATTTGATAATCTCTGGTGACCCTCACTAATACGTGCTCTGATAAAACACAACATCCCCACAGACCTTCTCAGAAACGTTCAAAACTACTGTCAGGCAGATACGCCACAATCATCGACAACCAGAATCGCATAAGCAAGCGTATCACCAAAGGCTGCTCGAAAGGTTCGATTTGCGGGCCCCTTTTTTGAAACACTATCCTTGACAATCTGCTCCTGACACTAGGACATGACGAAGATATTTTAGACACAATAGCATATGCAAAAGAAGTGGCAATACTCCTGGAAGTCGAATCTAGAAGAGCATTAGAAGCCAAAATGAACACTACATTACAAAAGATTCAAAATTGGTGCCTGGACATTAAAGTAAAAATATCACCAGAAAGAACGACATATACCCTGGTGAGCGAATCCCTGCAGAGGGACTAAAAGATCTCCAGAGCCAGGGGCACCAAATTCTTAGGGGTAACGATAGATGAAAAATAGAACTTCAAGACGCACATCATCAACACCTGCGAGAAAGCGACCAGTATATTGCAAAAAATAGCCAGGATTGCACAGAAAGACATTAAGATCCTTCTCGCGAGTGCAAAGTTATACATTAATAACGCAGCAATGTCAATTATAACGTACGCGGCTATTACCTGGGTACATAGATTAAATATCGGCCATTTTAAAAAGAAAGTGATGTCTACTCACAGGAGGTCAATACTCAGACTTATTGGGGCCTTTGGCACTACGTAACTGGACCCCTTGTTGGTAATTTTGGGTATAGTTCCAGTACATCTACAGGTCAAGAAGACAGCAGCTAGGTACTGGTTCAAAAAAGACTACCGAGATAGAATGAACTATATACTGGGTGAAAGAGTGCTGACAAAATCCCGCATTACTAACCGCATTCTAACCATATGGCAAGATGAGTGGAAGAACGCCTCAACAAGAAAAAGAACCTACAACTTTATGCCAAATGTCAGATTTTGGCAGCGCAATAATTGATTCTGCCCTGCCACAAGCACTAAACATTTTTAGACAGGACATGGACCCTATCCGACTCATCTACATAGAACCAACAGGAGACCGACGCCAAACTGCAACTGTGGAGCAATCGGAACCCGAACACGTGATTTTCGATTGCGCCCTAACATGACAGCAACTACACCAACTCAGCGACCAGCTACTAAACAAGACACCCGGAAACTACCTTTGAAACAAACACGACTTCGACATCTTTAATAAACTGACACACAAAGCCTCCCAAATCGCCAGAAACTTCTCTCCATGATGATACAGCTACTCTTCTCTAAACATGTTTCACGCTTAGATCTTTAGATCCACAGAATTTAAAACTGAATCCTGTATGAGCCTTGCCGTGCGGGATAAGTCGATTCTCTACAATCAACAACTCAACACAATCAAACACATGCATTCTGAACACACACAAAATCCAATCACACACAACAAACCATCATAAACCCAACATCACAATACGACAATACAACTACCACGACAAACTACTAATAAAAGCCGAACCATATCCTGACCTACACCAACAACCTCAACCAAAACTTCAACTATTGGCTTCGAAGAAGTCATTAAACCATCAAGTCTCCAAACATCAACTAACAACAAACACCCACAAACAACTTCCCAGCTAATAAACACTCTCTGAAGTGAAATAATGTGACTTTTTCTTACCCTTAAATACTCTAAATAATCTCTAATCCTAGTGATAGTGCGAGTGCCGCAGTGGCGGACTTCTACCAGTAACTCCGTTACTGATGAGGCACTGCCGGAGAACTCTGTTTTTTTCTTCTTTTTTTTAAATATTAAGTTAAAGTTATCTATAGTTTCTACGCAGAACTACATCATTGAAACAGAAGAAATCATCCAGGACATCAATCAACAAACAAACAAACCATTCTCATCAAAATTGCAACCAAAACACCAATTAACAACACCATCTATAATTTAACACGCAACAGATGACACTGAAGACCATAGCGAATCCAAAAAACACTAGCGGAATAGGACCCCAAAACATCTTTAGACATAAACTTTAGATTTAGGTCTACCAAATTCCAAGGCCCATCTGGGAGGGTGATAGCCCCCATCATAAAAAATTATTAGGAAATTAACTTAGGTTTAGCAATTAAGGCTCAATTTTTATTAATAGGTATTGAGCTATTTTATGGAAATAAAGAAAGTTGAATTCAATTGAATCGAAAAAAAAATCATCTGCTAATTTTTTATAGCCGCTCTAAACTGCCTAATCTGTTTTGCAACACCCTGTAAAATTAATGTTTAAATATATTATCTAATAATATAAGCTTTAAACATTTATTTTTAAATTATTATGTCACGTATACGTAATATCAACCCATTTTTAAAATAGAATATATTAACCACTACACCATGTCACAAGACGAAATCGAAATAACGCATGTGGCAGAATCACCATTGTTTAACAACGGCCGGCAAAGCTACAGTGGAGCGAGGCGTGGTTCTTCTATACTGCGAAGCTAAACACCGTCGGGAAAATAAGTCTAAAATCGACAAAATATGGGCGCCACTGTTTTCAAGACTATTGCAGACAGATAATGTTCGAAGAACACCCTATATGTCACGATATAAATTGACCTTACCTTTTAAAACGGAAAACTGACGCTAACGGTAGTGAAGTAATGGGATTCAAAACTGAAAGAAAGGTTCTTATACTAACGGTGCTTCTTTACTTAATATCATTCTGTATATGAAAATCGAAGAACCGATTCTGACTAAAACTGAATTACTAATTCTGTTATTGGCAAAATTGAAAACGTGCGGTGCATTGAATAAAATAACTGAGAGCTGATCTCAATACTGACCACCCGGTATATCATTTAATGAACTAGACTTTAAAGTATTTCAACAAGCAATGTTAATTCAGAAATAAATACTTTAAGGACCTGTATCATTAATTAAATTGGCAAAATACAAGATTATCTTACACGCACTGTAGGTTTAAAATAGCACTTTAAGTTGTAATGTGACTAAATAAGTAAACAACACTTTGAGGCACACAAATATTCATATATTGGTTTAAATTTGTACTATTTACACAAATAGGCATAAATTCAATTGTGAACGAGAAACTAAATAAGACTTAGGTACTAAAAACACAACACATTGGTTAGCGAGGCTGCTAGGCTCAGATCCTCTCTATAGGACCTGAGCCTAGCAGCCTCTATGGATCTCTATATCCACGAGCAGCAGCTTCCGTACACAGCTGATTGACTTGAATTAACGTAAACAGGTTGTGGAAATGAGCTCTAGGGTTTCACTAACGACATAACAATTTTTAAAACGACAAAATGCTTCCAAAATATGAAACAAGTGGGTACCCAGGGTACTGTAATCCTAAAATTGATAAGTTTACCTATAAAATAATATCTTACAGTTGGTGAATTTAAAATTACTTAAAACATAAAACGTTTGACAAAAATAGTTCTTAAATCGACGTTACCAATTCTGGGTCCGTAATTTATTTATTCCTGTAGAATACGGTAACTTCCACAATTTAAATTTACGTTAAATTGAATTATCAGAACTAGTTCGGCGGTGATGACCACTGATGGTAATGACAAATAATTTGCCCAGGAATTTCCCTCTTGCTGAGGTCGTAATAAACGAACAAAGAAAATATAAGGTACTTACAGTAGAATGATTATTTAGTGTTCGAAAAGTGGAACGATCTTCTATTTTTAGGAACGATAACCCCTTTTACAGGTGGAACGCCACATATGGATAATGGCTGCCATTTCGTTTAAGAAAAGAAGTCCCGGTCATCCGGTATTTTCTAAAAAAGGCTGCTAACCCCAACAGATTCTTAAATTCTCTAATGAGGGCCCAGTATTTCCTAAAACAAAGAATAAGAGGCACCCCCGAACAACACTAATTTCTCTTGCACGTCTTTACCTAAGCGTGGTCTGAACAGAACTCCCTGCGCGTTGATTCGATCAACCCCTTGCAGGTAACGTAGATAGTCATGTGTTACTTTGCACGTAGCCGTTTTCAGCGACCCCAAAGAACCTCATACTCGATCCCTTAATCCAATTTCCCTGATTAGTATTGAATTTGTTTCTGCTTTCACCAAGTACATTATTTACTTTGATTGTTACTAAATATTATTTCTACAAGTCTACGTTCTATATTTAACGCTTTAAAAATGTACAATTTAATCAACTCTGCTACATTGTATCATCGTGCTGACGCAATGTTTACACAGCTGCAACAAACTTTGCATTCTTATGGGATTTTAGAAGTTGCAGTAATTTCCATATTCTACGAGGTACATTGAAATAGTTTACTAAAAAGGCAAATTATATTTAAATAGAAGGATGTTTTTAACGATTTCTGATTTGAATTGAACTCTTAATTAAAATACTATAAGTAGATGATATAATTCGTAAAGCATATTGATGTTTTTTAATTTAGATAGCGTGAATAACACAAAAAAATAGCGATAGCTGACAATCAATCAGCGCCATCGATATATTTATTGCTTTAATACTTGGGAGACTTTGCCATCTGTCATTGTCCAGAAAAGTTCATGTGTAACCTGCACTTCTTGCCCTACTTTATTTATGGTTGATGGGCGCAAAATATGTCGCCCGCAACAGATTTTGTGTTTTCGGGAGCCTCTTTAGAAAATTAAATCTAAACAGGCCGATAAAGTTGCATAGATGAAGGAGTAGGGTTTTTCCATACAGCACTCATAGTTCCTTCATCAACTAACCTGATGGGCCCAAGCGAAGTAGTGAAAAAAATTGCAAATCTACGTACTAAATAAGTTCGGACCATTCAGAAATCATTTTCTGAGATTCACTTTGACCGTCACATCTCAACTTGCTATACAAAAACAGATACTTTAATCTCGTTTAGTAAATAGAGTCGATTAATAAAATACTACTTGCCGTTTGATCTAACAAATCATGCAAAGGCGTCACTTTTGCATAATGTTGGAAATTTAAATAGCCGAAGTGACATCTCCGTTTACTCAATTGGACCTTATAAGAAGACCGAAATAAGGAACAGTTTTTCATTCGTAACATTCCACATGTACAAATATTATGTTTTAGTCAAACCCAAATCAATGGACACACATAACGTTTCCAGATCGGTCAAGGTGTTTGTGAACGAATTTGCCCGAATAGTTTAGCTGATAATGTTATATTATTAATTAGTTCTGTACGGGTACAATGCCATCAAAATAATGCTGTGTGCAATTTGACCATTTATTAAAAGTCCACGTAAATTTTAAAATACTTAAGTAATTACTTCCAAAAAAATGCAATCAATACCTAAAGGAAGTTTATTGAATGTGAAATATAAATTATAGTTATTCTCATACAAATTCAAAACATAAAATGAGGTAAAGTTTTCCTGAAGTTATCAAATCGTTTAAATTAAAACAAAATTTTGTAAGGTTAAGGTAAAATTATAAGAAAATATACAGACCAAATTAGAATTAAT
>JAHWXV010408720.1:0-20135 GCA_024586415.1 Phrixothrix hirtus | reverse complement strand
TATATATATATATATATATATATATATATATATATATATATATAATAAAACCTAAGTGGTAAATTAACAACATCATTTTTATAGCTGAATTTATAAACGAGAATGTTAAAGGATGCAAATCAATTTTTAAAAAATGTATTAACATTTAAAAATCCCAGTTCACGATTTGCAAAGTACAGGGGATTTTTCTTAAAAATGCATCAGCTTTCCCATGAGAATGCACACATTTCTAAAAATAAATGTTAACCACCGATCCCTTTTCTTCCTCGGAGTCTTAAAGAGAGACTTCTACGAAGAGGCAGTTGAAACTAGGGTTCTCGAGTGAAAGCACGTCACAGTGAGGCGTGACGTTAATAAAATAGTGAGACCGTGTAACACTTCATGATATCACGAATTAGTTAACCTTAGCGAGTACGGACTGCCTGAATCAGTGGTGAATTAGGCAAGTTGGCGATATAAGCGAATTTGGAAAATTGGGTCAAGTTTCGTTATTCCCGTTCAAGGTTGGCCACAGGGCTGCGGAAAATCTGGGAAGGCACTATCACGTACGCTTAATCCGTGAAGTAAAGGCGGCACTGCGGCTTCCTATTAAAAGTTACGTAATCTAGATCAAGTACAAGTAAGTGACACTCTTTCGATAGTTTCATACCACTCTATAAGTCTCTAAGCTTCACTGAGAAATCCGACAATCAAACCCCCTTTTCTTTTGTTTATTTAATAGCTTGTCAGCTCTCGCTGGGTTATTTGTGGTATTTACGTTATTTAAATTAATAAGACATCAATATGCTTTGTGAATTATATTATTTACTTATAATAATTTAATTAAGAATTCAATTCAAATCATAAATCTTTGAAAACATCCTCTTATTTAAACATAATCTGCCTTTTTATTAAACTATTTCAATGTACCTCGTAGAATATAAAATAATGCAATCCTTTAAATCTCATACAAAAGTAGAAGTTGTTTTCAGCAGCAAAAACATTACGCCAGCTCGTAAATACAATGTATTAAAGTTGGTTAGTTATCACATTTTTAAAGGGCTAAATATAGAACGTTAGGTTCATAAAATATCATTCCGTAATAGTTAAAGTAAATAATGTACTTCGTTAAAGCAGAAACAAATGCAATACTTATCCGGGCAGTTGGAATAATAAATATGGTATGAGGTTTTGTGACGTCAAGAAACGATAAGGTGAAAAGTAACACGTGACCAGAAGCGCTGCTTCAAGCGGCATGATCTCACCACCGAAGACTTCTGATTCAACCGCACTTAAGTAAAGAAGTATAAAAGCAGTTAAAGTTGTTCGGGAGTGTCTTTTACCTTTGTTTTAGGAAAATACTTGGGCTTTCGTTAAAGAATTTAAGGAACTGCTGGGTTGGCGGCCTGTAGGCAGAAAACACCAAATAATTGGGGATTTGTCTTTTTAACGAACTTGCGGCATATTTCAAATATGCATCTTTCCACCTGTAAGGGGTTATCGTTCCTAAAAATAGAAGGTTGATCCACTTCTCAAACACAAAGTAAACTTCCATCTGTAAGTGCTTTATATCTTCTTTGTTCGCTTATTACGACCTCGGCAAGAGGTAATTTCCTGTGCAAATCATTTGTAATTGCCACCTGTGTGCCATAACCGCCGATTTAATTTTGATTGTTGAAGTTAACGTAAATTTAAATTACGAAAGTTACTGATGTTTTAATTAAATACTACAGGAATAAATAAATTACGGACTCAGAATATCAGTGGTAGCGTTTATTTAAAAGATGCTTTCGTCAAGCGTTTTATGTTTTAAACACCATGCTATAAATTCACCAATTGTAGTATATTATTTTTGTATGTAAACTTATTAATTTTAGGATTACCTCTAGTTAAAGTACTCTGGGTACCCATTTGTTTATTTCGTATTTTGAGACGCATTTCGTCCTTCCAAAATTGTTATATCGTTAGCGAAAACCTAGAGCTCATTTCCAAAACCTGTTGCCGTTTATTCAAATATTTCAGCTGTGCTTAGCAGACGATGCTATCATTAAAACTGAGTCCGAGCCTAGATCCTCCCTAACTAATGTGTGTTCCTAGTACCTATGTTTTATCTAGTTTCTCGTTCACACTTGAATTTATGCATATTTGTGTAAATTGTGCGAATTTAAATCAATATAAAAATGTTCGTGTGCTTCGAAGTTTTATTTTCTTATTTATTCAAATTACAACTTAAAGTGCTATTTTAGACATACAGTGCGCGTGCAAAAGTAATCTAGTGTTTTGAAAATTTAGTAAGAATACAGGTCCTAAATTATTTATTTCTGAATTCATATTGCTTGTTGAAAGAATTTAAAGTCTAGTTCATTAAATGATATACATGGTGGTCAGTATTGAGACCAGCCATCAGTTACTTTATTCAATGCACAGCACGCTTTCAATTTATGCAAATAACGTAACTAGTAATTCAATTTTAGTCAGCATCAGTTCTTCGATTTTAATATACAGAGTGATCTAAAGCAAATGGGCATCTTGAGTATAAGAACATTTTCTTTCAGTTTTGAATCCCGTTACTGCAGTACCGTTAGCGTCTGTTTCCCGTTTTAAAAGGTAAGGTCAATTTTTATCGTGACATACAGGGTGTTATTCGAACATCACCTATCTGCAGTGGTCTTGAAAACAGTGGCCCCCATATTTACCGATTTAGACTTATTTTCCCGGCAGTGTTTGGCTTCGCAGTACCGAAGAACCACACCTCGCTCTACTATAGCTTTGCCGGCTGTTTTTAAACACTGGTGATTCTGCCACATGCGTTATTTCGATTTTGTCTTGTGACAAGCTTCCGCTAGGAATCTTACATCAATCAAGTAAAAGTTAGACAATCTTGCTCAAGTTTGTGTAAAATGTAATTAATGACCAAAGACATATTTTATTGAAATATTTAAACTAATTTAAGGCCACTATTAGACAGGGCCGGTTCTTTGTTATCATTAGTTAAGCGTAGCTTTACGAATTAAACAAAGGGGTCTCCTATTTTTCACATTACTAATTAAGCCATTGATCGTTTAAATGTTCTTTTATTGCCTTTACCATTTTATTTTGTCATTATTATAAGTGACTTGTTTAATGCAGATGATTTTATTATTTTACAGTTACAAACAACCTTAGCATTAGTAAAGATAATTGTAAATTGTAAGTCTAACTTGAACTGGAGTGGACGTACATATCCAGTGGTGTAAGCCAAATAATTAACCAGTAAGTATATCATAATATTAGAACCTCTCGGTTTTGAAACAGGATTCTTTGTCTAGTTCCAACAAGACATTTAAGGTAAAGTGGCGCCTAAAAATTACGACTTTTTCCTGATTTTTGACATTTGTAAATCGTACTTGAATTTTAGCCGAATTAATTTCATCATAAATGTAGACCAGAGCAACTAGTCAATTCAGTGCAAATAACATCTTGGACAAGATCTTAGGGCGCAAAGCGCGCTTCATCCCGTTATATGTACTTATGTAAATCAGCTGCCGAATGCTTTGGTGCTCGCGAAAATAGGATTGCGAACAATCTACAGCAGCAAAATTAACAGTATTTTAATTTTTATACTAACAAGCTTTAAAAAATAATGGCTAAGTAGGTTCTACAAAAATATTTTTTAAGTTACCATCGCATATAAAACATTCAATTATTTATACCCACATGAGTAGCTTTCTGCAAAGCGTACCTATGTATAGTCAAGCATGAGAAGTGCATACATAGTTGAAAATGATACTCGCTTGAAGCATATAACCATACAAAGCCATTAGAAAGTGCTTCCCTTGTTAACACTCGTCTTCTTCGTCGGTTACTTTTTTAATAGTTGTTTCAGTTTTAGTTAAAATATTGTAATTCCATGGGGGATAAAATAGTAGAGATTTAACTATATTTGGGAATTAGATCCAGTCTCTCTATCTTACGATTTTAGTAAGAAAAGACATATTCAATTTTATCAAGTTCACTTATAAATTTAATTATTTTTTGATTTACGTAATTAATCATCAACTTATTGAATGGAAACTACTCTTGATAACTATTCATTAAAATTATATTTAATATCTTAATATCCATGTTTTAATTCAAACAAAATATTACAGTTTAATTGTGTTTTTAGTAGCTCAAATATTACATTTTACCTATAGATATTAGCTTATCATTTTTATTTATTTTAATAAGAACGTTACATCTATTATAATAGCTGTATTTGAAGTAATATTGCTACTAAGAATAATACTAACATAACAACGCCTTCTAGTAACTTCGCCTATATCAAAAAGGGAGTATATTAATATCGACAAGTTTTCAGTGTGGACGAATCTGTGTAAACCAATTTGAACCTTAGAGTATGTATGTACTTCTAGTTCTTACTGTACATAGTGCATAGGCATTGCAATGTTATTTTACAGAATGTACATTAATAAACTACTTAAAATTATGACCTATGCATCTCAAAAGTTCTAAAGTTTCAAAATCTTCAATATTTCTTAGAATTGTAAGAATCTGTGGGTTTGCATCACGGAACTTCATGAGTTTCTTTCCAGATAAATCTCGAGCTTTTAACGTCTTTAAATACGCATATCTATCTTTCTACATTTTTCTCTTATTAAAAGAAAATGAAAAACAATTACTAAGTAGTTCTAAAACTCTAAAAAGAATTTTTTCTATTTATTGAATTAGTGTTTAAGCATACGCTGCGGAGTGCAATTCTTTTTTTAATGATCCTTCAAAAATATGAGAGATGAATATGTATTAGGATTGCTTGTTGGTAACATAAAGCACAATAATTTTAGTACTATCAAAAAATCGAAATTACCTAATTCAAGTTAAAGTCGACTGTGTGATTCTTGGGTATGTCTTAACCACTTAGCACCCTTTCATACAAATTCCAAGTATCATGCGTAAATAGTAGATCTCTACATCCATTCCAGCTACAATTTGGTCGACGTAAACCAACGACCAACCCTTCAAGTTCGGCTCCTAATTTATTACTTAGTGTTTTATAAGTTTTATTGAATAATACCTAATTATCAATGTTAAAACAATAAATGTCAGTAACTAGCATCAACTACTGTTTATCTATCACGCCCACCATTTATCAAGCCTTACTAATAAAGTAGTATTTAAGTTAAAATTAAATTTATTTTGTAACAAAGCTCGATAGCAAGGCGGAGAGCTTTTGATCTCGCTTTGGTCTTTCACTAATTTTAAATAGAATATTTTTACTGCTCGTAGGTGACTCATTATTTTCGCAAACAATATTTTGCTTGTTACAATAATTTTCAGCTGACAAGGTGGGAGTACTAAAATTCCCAAACCAAAGCTTATAGTAAGGTACTGATATTGAACGCCATCTATTTCTCCTATACTTCCCTCTATCGATTTCAGTTATATGAGATCTTAGCTCATTACATGTTTTAACAATTTCACTGTATTGTCTTAAGTCCACACATAGTGATTTACAGATAATTCTGGTTATGTCTTTTATTATACTTTATAGTTAATTTTCTTTCATCCTCTACCATATTTTTCATAGGTTTATGATTCGTGGATAGCCCAGATGGATTAAAACCATTTTCTAAAGCAGTATGCGATATGATAAAAACCTAAGTTTATATCATTGGCAGAAAGCTGAAAGTAAACTGCACACAAATAACCATCATACAAGAACTTTGGTGTAACCAAGGCTCAGTTTTGGGAGACATATTTTTCAATGTACCTCCACTCCAAATCCTAGGGCTTGCAATTGTGTTTCTAGAAACATGCTCTCCAGCCTTCTGACACACGCTTTCAGCAGGGACCTAGTTGCAGTAACAGTATATTTGATGACATATGAGGGCGAGAAAGAGCTAATTATTTGCTCCACCTGCCTTCCATTTGATTCAATAAACCCGCCTCCATCTAAAGAGTTAAGGGAACCAATTCAATTCTCTAGGGAAAAACAAAAGGAGCTCTTGATTGGATGTGATGCTAATTCTCACCACACTAAGTGGGGTAGCACTAACTTCAATGAAAGAGGAACTCATTTGTTACAATACCTCACTACGAATAATTTTAACATTGCCAATTAAAGTAATGAACCCACGTTTGTCACAGCCAGAAGGAAGGAAGTTCTCGATATTAGACTTTGCTCCTCTGGATATTACCGACAATTAACAGGTGGAGGGTTTCCCAAGAAGCTTAACTCTCGGACCAAAGGTATATTGAGTTCCAAATAGAATTCAGCCAAATCGCGTAAAGGAAGGAATTCAGCACTCATTGGTTGGAACTCCTTCGTTCAGTACGTGTATGAGTATACTGCCTGGTCAGATTAGTGACTCAATAGACTTAGACCTAGGCTGCACTGATCAAGTCATTTAAAGAGAACTGTCCTCTGCGGACCTCTCCTACGCGAACAACAGTTCCATGGTGTGTTCACACTTTGGAAGTCCTCCGTCAAAAAAACCCGATGTCTCCATAACAGGGCCAAAAGTACCAACCCAGTCGCAGACTGGGAGTCCTTTAATACCTGCTACAGAAATTATAAATCGGAAATTTGCCATAATAAGAGGCAAGCTTGGAAATCTTTCTGGGTCTCTACGTCGGGCAAAAAGTGGTCCTCAGACGTGATCCAAAATACAAATTGGGACCTTCTAAACTCCCATCGGGCAATTACACTCAGATAAGGAAACTTTAAAGTTACTGGTTAGTACTTATTTTTCAGGAGATAAATCAATCAATGCATCGGCAGAGGTTTGTCACTACAGTGCTAACCTTATCTAAAGTAAAATGGGCTATAGATAACTTTAAAATTTACAAATCGCCAGTCAGTTATGGTGTCTATCCTGCTTTACTTCAAGAGAGAATCTAAATTCCTGATTGTTACCTCCTAAAACTTTATAGGGCCAGTTTTGCATTAGACTATATTTCATAACCCTGGAGTCAATCCAGGGTGGTTTTCTTGCCCATAACTCTTAGGTCATTTTACGAAGAAATCAAAGCATTTTACCTAATCAACTTGGCATCCTTCCTATTGATAGAAATGGAAAAAATTATTGCAGAACACACGAAGTGAGATGCTGATGAACTTCCCTCTGTATTATCACCATCGCGCCTACCAACCAAGCAAGTCTGTAGATACAGCCCTACACGAGCTTGTTTATAGGATCGAAATGTTGCTAGTCACAAACAGACAAGCATGGGAGCTTTCTGAGACATCGAAGAAGCATTTGGTAATGTTGACCTTCGACTCTATACATTCATCTGCCTCTTATCATGGTGTGCATTCCAACATTTTGTTGTGGATAAGAACCCAAAGATCAGGACCTTCACAGAGACCCTAAGTCGCTGTGAACTGATGGCCTCAGCCACAGAAGGTTATATCTAATTGCTAGACACCAGATTTCTGATTTATTATTATAATCATTTTCAATTACAGTTCTAAATACATATAATAAAAATAATACTTTAACAGCAAATAGTAACTTTGGCGTTAAATTAAACTATCGCCATAAAGAAGTCAAAGAATTTAATCTCTCACATAAAAATTTATAAAATAAATAAACAATTAGTTGATCAATTAAATGTTGGTACATGCATTTTGGCGATTATTTAATAAATCTATTATTAAAATATTCTATAGGGTAAAAAATGTGTAAAACGAATTTATGTAGCTTTAAAGGTAGCTTATTATATTACTTCGTTAACAATTAGCAGCCCAAAGACTGTACAGTGACGAATTGAACCGCTGAGAAATTGAAAATTTCCCGAGAGATCTGCTTGGGAACTTGAGTATTATAGGTTGACCTGTTCATAAATTTTCTTTATTGTCTAACTTTTGTTTAAAAAACAGACCCGTATAAAAGGATGTAAATTTTGTCTGCGTAAACTTATAATTTATCGTTGAATGATTAAGTGATAATTATAAAAACCATCTAAAAGAGACTTTATACACATTTTAAATAAAACTCTCATCGGTATAGAATTATGTGACCCTGGGGAAGCAAGAAGTTAATGTAGTAATTAGTGACCCTTCAGTTGTGGGTAGGACATTTCTGTAAACTATTACGAACTTAATATAATAATTATTAATGAAGAACTCAAACGCATCCCTTTGTAAGGAAAATAATCAAGATTTTGATATAAATCCCTTAATGTCTGATAGACTATTTTATGTCCTACTTGTTTAATACTCAATTAAATAGCAAATATGCAAGAAACATAAAATATAGGTCAAGAAACCACTCTACGCTGTTTCGCTGGTTACCCCGTCGCTTTCACAAAAGTCTATTTAATTTATAATTCATGTATATTCTGAAAATATTATGTTTCAATATTTAATAGTAACTGAAATTATATTTAGTTCATCTTGGATTGGACGTCTGCACAAAACTTTTACTGCATCAGTGTCTAATTTCCGAGACAAAAACTATAGTAGTTATCAAAATTTTAAATCAATTTTAAATTTAGAATCTAGATCTGCCATCAGAAGAGATCTATTATGTGTTTGCGGCTTGCCACGTATTGAGAATATTTTATTTTCAATATAAATGTCTCAGATTTTGTAATTTTACGAAACAGAATATTGTGAAAGTGTATAACATGTCAAAATGATGTTACAGCGAGAAAATGGAGGCACGGTAGATTCAGTGAAAATGAAGTGATTTGCCTTATTTGTTGAGCAACAAATACTGCCACGAGCGCTTTTGGCTTTACTCCGCCACAACAGTACTGGTGGCCACTATCTCAGCGAAGGAGAGGAGAATCTTAAGATTTACACCAGACAACCAGCACTGTACTAGAAGTCGAGGTATAGGAAGAGAAAGAGAGCGCCGCTACTCCGAATTGCCTCTCAAGATATGGAACTGTTCTCAGAATAGCTAGAAACAGTTCCCTGGGCCTTTTGATAATTAGACCCGGGGTTTCTTTTGTCAAGACTCCAAGGGTCAGTATAAATTTTGATCGTGGTCTTAATTAGTACATATCCTCTGAAATTTAAGATATTCTTAAGTATATTCTACTGTTAAAAATAAAATCTAATTAAATGACAAAGCATCTATTGACAACGAAATGGGGTTAATTAACGTACACACCCAAACAACAGTTACAAAAATGTTACAGGATAACTTCTTCGTCCCTTGAATTTGGCCTTATTCAAGAGATAGAAGAAAGACCATGCAAATCTACTGAGACTAAAATTAGAGTAATCTATGTTTAGATACCGTCAATGCAAGTGTGTGTCCACGATCTCCACAGAAGATATGTATTATTGATATCCCGTCACACGGGAAGCTTTAAGTTCTTACGCCTTTCTAAAGTCAACCGTAAGAAGCCAGAGAACAAAAACAAAAGGGGGTACCTTAGTTTGGGTTGTTGAATTGCCCAAAATGGTCCGTCGTGATGGCTTATGGGTTCCCGCGCGTGAAGAGAACTTCACACGTTCAATAAAACTGCTACGACGTGATACGCGCTGATTAATTCCTAGAGATATACCATTCCATCTCTTAGGTCGGGTCTTTCAATATTTGACACTATGTTGAGTCCCTAAACACATCGAACATTTTCTTTTAACACAGATCCAACACGCGATAGATTTTATTGCTCTAACGGCTCGGCGAATGCGTTCCCGCTTTAGGAAATGTCACCGAACCCTATCAGACGTTCGGAAATTACGCGTCTCTGTCACACTTCTGGCACAATTAGATTCTGAATCGCCACGGACGTGAAGAAAGCGCGTATATCGTGTTGTTTTTATGCGATTCCCAAAACCAAGCAATTTTATTTACTTTTTTTCTCTCTAAAAATTAAATTCTATTTTTTTACGTTGTTCCGTCAACAACCATGTTTCTAAGAAACAAATCCATAGCGGCAACTCAAAGAAAAAAATTTTGTCGTTTATTAGCGGAACGCCACTAGAATTTGACTATACTCAGAATTTTGTAACCATATTTAAAACATAACAATCATGACATAAAAGCGAAGTCATAACGTCAAAATAGGGAACAGAGGGAAACATCTAATATGCTTAGGTACTTTTATGCTTAGTGCCCTTAATCATGTACTTATAGCAGCATTAGGTGTGTGCTCTTACACTCTTTGTCTAATAAAAAGCATTGCATACATTGTAAAGATTAAAACACTGTATGGCTATACTAACATAAACAATAAAACAATTAGAACACCATCTATATGTTGAGTTTAAGCTTAATAGAAATAATTTGCTTTACAAAAATAACTGTATAATTCAATACTTGACGCACTTTCTCATAATTTAGCAAATGCCAATAAACAAACAGAATTAATTATTTCTAAGTTAAAACAGTGGTACTTAACCGCTGCTTACTTTGTACATGTGACAATTAAAATTCAACGTAAATGTTGAACTTAGTTGCGTATAAGGAATGGACCATTAATTGCAAGTTACTAAAATAAAAAATTTAATATTCTTGAAGATCTTAAAGGTCGTAAATACCTATACGCAGTTATAGAATCTTTATTCTTGATCTAACTATCAATTGGAATTAAATTTCAAGTACAACATTCACAAATAGAGGCGGCGTAGCTTTTGACGGTTAAATGTAGAAAAATCAAGTTTACACAGGTACAATTCGCGACGCAATCTACATATAAGTATTGTAGCGGGGTTAGTACCACGATGGTGAATGCCTTACTTCAGTCAATGCTGTCCGCGCGTATCTTCCAATGGCCGAGATGTAATGCTTAAATAAACCACCATAAATGAAACAATAGCTTACAAAAATTCATCAATGTGAAAGGATACTTTAACCGTAACGTACGAAAATTTGCTGGCAAGAAAAACTCAATATTAAACATTTTTCACCAGATGTAACAATTATCTAAATCTAGACTATCATCACATAACCTAAACATTGATACTCTGAACTTGACTATAACTTGTACCTTTAGGAACAGAAAAATGCAGCATCGTAGTACATTGTAATCATTATTCCTGATCATAACTCGACGACAATTTAATGAGTAAAACAATACTGCACTTAACTTACCTATACATTATACAAAAAAGCCATTTACAGGACCTGTATTGACTATGTTTCACACAAAGTCCTTTACTAACCTTCCAATTATATTGATATCGCGTAATGTGTGTACTTAAAACAACCATATGTGACTTTACTTTGCTGTTCTTCCACATAACCCTAATAACTAATGAAAATAATAGTTTTTGACATTTATGGCGCAAAAAGATAAAAATATAATTAAACATAATATGGACCGTTTTTTTCTTTTATATAGGATCAAATCATAGGACAAGATCATACTGTTCTGTAGAAAGATGATGTACGATGTGAGTGCGAAATATACATATAGAAAAATCCTTAATAAAATTGTGTAAAGAATTATAATATTTAGTAATGGTATATGACAAAGAACCCTTAAAACTTTCTGTGTAATATTGAGGTGGTGTAAGTCACTTTAAATCTCAAATTCAGATTGTGAACGTCAGTACGAAATCTTATCTTATTAAACAAATATGGAGGAGTTCTCCTAATTATAATTTTGTGAAATAGGCAAACAGCGTGTAGATAGCGCCTCTTTAGCACATTAAGTTAACCAGCTTCTGCTAGTTTATATGAGATACGTTCATATTTTCGTATCCCAAATCTTAATCCCAAACAAGAGTTTTACAATTTTGAATTCTACATTTGTCAAAGGTACTCGCATGAGAGCTATAAACTACATTGAAATAGTCAAAGTGAGATAAAATGGATGTATTAGATAAAGTCACTCTCACTTTAGTACTTAAGGAATGTCTAACTTGATATAAAATTCTTAGATGTAATATGCTTTCTGCAAGTATTTTGACACATGGCCAGTAAATTTTAAATCACTATCTAAATAAACTCCCAAGTTTTTAATATTTTCTATAGTAGATAAGGGTTTATCATCGATTACTAGCCGTACTTGATTTTTAATTAGGTTTTTGTCAGCGGCTCTACCTAATATGATAGCAGCAGACTCCTCCGGATTCATTTTTGAGACAAAGGCGATTTGGGTAATCAGATAAACAGGATAAATCGAAATTAATAGCTGCCATTGCTTGCTTAATCTCATTAGGTTCAAATGATAAATACAGTTGTGTGTCGTTAGCGTAAATGTGATGATGAGCTGAAGTAAAAACTCTCTAAATTAACGAGGTATATAAGAAAAACAGTAGTGGTCCCAGAATAGACCCCTGGGAAACACCAGATTTAATTGTTTGAAAAGATGACATGCTGTTTATGTATTTGACACATTGAAAACGATTTGATAAAAAATTTGATATAAGTTGAACAGCATCATGAGTAAAACCAAGGTAGTGAAGAATAAATGCAAGCATCTCATGGCTTAAACTATCTAATCACTTGGTGAAATCTAGCAGAACCAGACAGTTAACGAGACCTGTATCACTAGCACGTAAAATATCGTCAATTATGTTTAATAATGCAGTTGCACAACTATGGCCAGATCGAAAACCAAATTGCATTTTAGGCATTAATTTGTTTTTCTATTATTCGTCCAAGAATTTGTGAAAATGCAGGTACTGATTCGTCTAATTCTTGGAGAGTCTCAGACTTGGGTATGTTGGGTATGGGAACCACTATTGCTTTTTGCCAAATATTGGGAAAAATGTGATTGTTTATACAGAAATTAATTATATGAGTAATAAATGGTAGTATAAATGGCGTACATAAGTGAATTGTATCAATATTGATTTCATCGACACCAACAGCTTTACTCTTTATTTCAATATTAATTTTGAATACTGTGCTTTCATCTACAGGTTTGAAAGTGAGAAATGAATTAACAGAGCTTGGAACATTAGAGTTATAAAACATTTTTTTCTTTACAATCACTTTGCATATTAGATCGCAAATGCACGAAAAAGTGTTGATATCTTCAGGATTAAATAAGTGTTCCGGTAATTGTTTTTTTGATTTAATTAGATTTAGATGTTTAGCCTCCTTCCAGAATGATTTGGATTGATTGGCCTTAAATTTAATAATGTAGTATGATTTGTTTTCCTTTTTAATGGCATATCTAATAGAATTGCGTAGTTGCTTGTAATAACTCCAGTGTAAAAGAGATTTGGCTCTTTTGCATCTAGTCAAAGCCTTGTCCCTTGTAATCACCATATTTAGAATATTACAAGTTAACCAGGGTGCACAATTCTTAGTAATGCGATATATGGCATTTCCCATTAGAACTGTAAATTAGTCGCAAAAAATATAAACCGATAGATTGAGTTGCACTAGGTTTAAAAAAAATAGTTAAGATGTAAACCGTATCTACAGAGGATATTAATCCGAAGCATGGGTATTTAATTCAGATGGATCTTCGATCAAAAGCAAAACATCATAACCATAAAGGTTGTTTTCGGTTCCTTCAACAGTAGTATATAAAGATTAAAACAACTGGTTCTAATCGATAAATACAGGTACATGCAGAAAGAAAAGTGAACGTAGTAGCTACACTTACTATACTAGATATCAAAACTGACCTTAATTATATCGTCCTTATTGCGTAAATGCAAAACAATACCGACAAAAAATTACAATCAACTAACTTACTTTACTTGGATCTATTTAACACATTGCGTGCCAAAACCCTTTTGAAAAATTAGGGCTAAATTATTTTATTGTGAATTCTATTGATTTTGAATCAAAATATGTTTCTAATATGGTTTTTTGTTCTTTTTTGATTTACGCCTTCTGTTTTTTGAATTTTTTATTGTCATTCATAAATGAATGACGCGGCCTGAAATTGAAGAGTATCTGTCATCCATATATGAATGACATAGCCCCTGGAAAGCATGGTTGTCATTCATATATGAATGACGTGGCATACAATGTGTTAGGTATTGGGTAAGCTATAGTTCCGTCTGAACTGACATATCACAGAACTATTTTGTCTACTAAATTAATGTTCAACTTAGCATATCAAAGGGACTTGGTTTAACTTTATGTAATTTTTATTGCTTAAAAATTTAAATCTTAGTTTTATTAATTCCAATGTAATCATTTAAAATACAATAAAACATATTTTTATATTTTGAATAGTTTTAATAATAGAAGATGCTTTAAAAAGCGAATTCAATGCACCCTATGGATAGATAAAATAAGAAACGTTTCTAGCTCAGCATTACCTAGGTGGACGCATCAGTTCGGTTATTATAAATATAGTAGTGACGCTCATACATTAATTATTTAGTGATTTAGAAAATAATATTTAGTTGATTTAAAGTATCATACCAGTTATGTATGTAGCAGAATGCATTGGATACAATAATACTTGAAAACAATTAAATTAAGGTTGTCCTCTACAGAGATTTACAAGAACTTGTAGAAAATAATCATACGATTGAATACTTACTGTACAGTTTCGTTGCACCAAAAATTTAATAACTTACTATCCACGGGGTTATTGTTAACATCCTATGTTTAAAACATCTGCAAGTAGAAGGGAATTCTATAGTTCAATAACATTTATTGTATTAATCTGAAACATTTATTGCAAACCTAAAGGAACTTTTGTTTTGTCTTAGTGCGAGTATTAACAAATTATTTCTCACCTATATAACTCCAAGTGCTTACACGTATATGTGTCAAGATTTTTCTTTCTGAGAACGTAGAGGTTTGGGGCTTTTACAAAAGCGGTTGTTGTCATGAAATCGTGATGGATTATCATTTATGGATTAGTCTTAATTTATTAATTTTACGTTGTCTGTCAATTTTCAATATGGTTTTTAGTCAAAATTTGACTTCTTGTGCTACAAACCATTCGACAAAATAGTACCGATCAAAATTGAATTATAATTAAAGTAAATGTGTTGAAATTTAAATGTCGCGTCAAGTTTTGTTTCATTTGGGCAGAACAAAATTAACAAATAGACATCTGTTTTTAGAGTTTTGACAGTTCGATTGACACAATTAAATAATCGATTTTGTTTGGCATTTTCTAGTAATTCCCTTGGCGAAGTACGCGCGGCCTTTATATAGGCGATGTGAAATAATTGGAAAAGTCGCGTCCATCCGTGAAGAAGCGAACGAAACCCGTAAGTACGCGTGGGGGAATAGCAAAGCTTGTTTTGGCAGACGAGTGAAAGGAGGTAACAACATGATTTGCGCACCCGTGAGTGTATGTATCCGGGCCCGCAAATAACCACCAAGTGGAAATTGAAGAACCCCCCTCCCCCGCTTTATAGGCTTGCGGCCGATCGTGGACCTTACTGATATAGAACCAGGATAGGAATAAGCTTATTCCCTGATGCAGCATCTATCTGCGTGCTGTAAGGCCAAAAATTTTTAGAGTGTAGGAAAAAGGAGATAATTCTCTCTTACGCATCACAAGGCGTGTGTTGAAGCCTATAGTATTCACAAAACCCCTCGCAGTGCTACATGCTCTCTTCTTGGTGGGGATTGGTTCCTTACCACGAAAATAAGGAAGCCCTGTCTGAAATATAAGCCTTAGTTTTCGGTATTAATAACCGAGGGTCTTTGTAAGAGATATTTTCCCCAGTGACACTTAGTCAATGGAGGATGGTGGCGTTTCCACTATACTCGCTTGTTTTGATCGATCTATTGGATCGTCGATCTTGACTACATTTAATTGGCGACCTAGTGGAGATGAATTTAGTTGTACAACCTTTTAATGCATTTCTTTGTGGAACGATTGCGCTAAATATTAGTCGTAAAACTTGTGACGTTTTTATTTTGCAATTAATTTGATTATACTGTCGAACGCCTTCCACGTTATTTGTTTTATTTTAAATATTAAATTAGCAGTAAAATTTTTGCTGGGAGCCGATCCGAATGGTACCTGCGTCAGATATGAGGACGTAGAGGGGGGCTTGTTTCTATCATTGGATTAGTTAGTACGTTACGGTTAAACAAACGGGAGCAGCCAGTTCTGGCTCACTGGTTGACGCCAGTTGAGCATAATTTTTATCTCGACCTGAGTCAGTGGCGCCCCAACCAACGTGTGTAACGTGGACCCCAGCATTAGCTTCGTCGAAACTGTCAACAGCAATTTCTGCTGGTGTTTCTAGCCCCCCACCTAACACCTAGTAGGCAAACCGCACTCGCTGTTAGCGTTGCATCCGTAGATCAAGAACGTGGTCCGACCTAGCGCCAATTTGGATAATGGCATGTGATAATTAATATCTTGTTTTATTTAACAATGCATTACATAAAAGAATTTGACAACAATTAAGTCTTTAAGAATTAAATAAAATCAACCTCGATTCCAGTATTAAAAGTAATGATATAATCTAGCCAATGTTAGTAATTTTAGTTTGCAAGAATTGGCAAGTTTAAACAATTACTTTAATTTGTGCATATCTTACATATACACGGTGGTCTACTTGAGCCGCGCCTATTTTATTGCTAACGTGGTCAGAATATTTACCACATCAAGTATACCACCATCCTAACTACTCGAAAATCGAAGTGGCAGTAATTTTTAGCAAAGTAGCGATACATATGCAGGGTTGATACTCTTTTAGGTCATCGCCAATAGTAATCTCTAACTATTAGTAGCTTAATAACGTTCAGCTTGACCAAATATATTTTTGGTTTATTTAGAAGGCGTCGTAAAATATTACGTCCTACGCTTAGTATTGTTTCTTTCTGCTTAGATAACCACCATTACTGCCGTACCAAGGGAGTATTTGCCTCCAATTCCAAACTTCGAAATATTCAGAATGTTTCTCGTACATTACCCTTACAGTAGAATCAAAAAGTCAGTGGCACCGTCATTTCTCAATTTTGAGTTCTTTAACAATGTGCAACAACGCACGTGGCTGAATGCTAGGCCAAACATCCGTGCTTTGTTTTCAATTTACGCTGTGATAATATTTTTGCATAAAAACAGATTTCGACAGTATATTTACCGTCTACAGCAAAACAGTTACATTACATTGCTATCTACGCATTAAACAAATAATTTTTTTTTTGTTTCTTGTATTGTCTAGAAGTTGTAACAAACGTGGTAATTTAAAGCATTGAAACGAATAAGAATGATGATTTTATAAATTTACTTATAAGGATGTTCTTAGACATTCTAGATTAGTTACCTAGGTTCGTGGCAGTTGGCGATTAGCATATTACTCCATTAAGAAGGGATTATGAAATGATATCGGTGTAAGCATTATATCTGTGATCTAATCAACGCAAAAAATTATATTTTGATGTCAATGTCAATCTGGAAGGAACACATCTTAAATGTTCCGTTATCAATTACCAACAACTGGTATTTAAAAGTGAAATACTTAAAGTTGCTAACTTTAAATTTAATCCCTTGATTCTACATTATACAATTCATGCGTGTACTTTTGGACTCAAAAATGGACCTGCTACTTTTCAACATCTAACTACATAATTATATGAATGCTGCATTGTAAACCACGCAATTTTTTGTTTACGTAAAAACTTGATACCAATTCCTTTATGTTTAAAAAGTATTTCCAGATATACTGTTAATTTTTATTATTTCCCGCTTTGTTCAAGGTCCAAGACCTCATAGTGAAATCCAGCTTGTCAGTTTTGTAATTCAATAACTCCTATCTTGAAGTAATAGTAGTCAAATTTAAATTTTGATAAATCGTTTTTGATTTCGTAATAACTCTAGAAGCGTATTTTTATCGCAATAACAATTTCATTATGCTATTATAACTTGATTCTGAAAGAAACCTACCAAACGTTAAAACTATAAAATTGAGGAATGCTGCATATATCAGAAATCAACTATGCATAATATTTATATGGTTGTTGATATTTGTATACAAGAATCACGAGATCATTCAAGCTAAATTTAAAAAACACTTTATTGCTCATAATTATTGTTTACACAAATTTTATATCCGCTAAACATGTTTCTGTAATTCTTCAAAACATATTTAGCATTATCTTTGATGGAATGCGTTTTTTATAGAAGAACAAAAAATGTATATCAAACAATTTAATCTCGAATTTAATAAAGTTACTAATTTTGAGGGTTTCATTCCCATATTATACTCGTACTTATGTTTAATTAATGTCGACAAACAAATGGTTAGATGTAGGAATTGTTTATTTTATATATTAAATTAGAGTATATTTCGTGTAATAAAAGCTACTTGACGCTTAACTGTTTACTATACGTATACATACCCACAGTTTTTGTTTTCCAAAAACTTGTTCAAATAATAAGTTACTTGAAATTAAAACGAAGTATTTTAATAATATTTATTTGAGCTTGCGATCTTATTATCATAGGATTTTATGTAAAATTCTACAATAATTGTAGATTAACTAGTAAATGTGAGTTGAGTGCCCACAAAATTTAAAATAAACGTACCAATTATAATATTATATTATTGAACGAATTAAAGGGTTCCGTCGAACAGTAGATACTAAACGAGGATGTGTTATCTTCCTGATTCTTAGGAAAAATTTGGTCAACAGTGAGGATAGAGTGCAAAATTTGTTAACATGGTTAATTAAGTTATATTCATTGAAGAGAAGGTCAAGATGCTAAAACAAACTTCAGTGGCATAGTTGTAGAAATAAAATAAAACCGTACGTGGGTCATGCTGCCATAATCTAGAGATTTAGAAAATATAGTTCGTATTGACATTTGTGGTTTACAGTATTTTAAATCATCGCCTTCAAATTGTATATATGAATATATATATATATATATATATATATATATATATATATATATATGCCCTTTGGGACCTTAAAGGTTGTTAAAAAGGTTGTTTTCGCTGAATCAGCTCGTCGCTCCGGCAGCTACAGTGGAGCATAGGGAGTTTTACAGTATTGGTTCGTATGATTTGAGCTAAAAATTCAGGTCAGCTTACGAGAGTCAAAATTTGGCAAAAAGTCGTTATTTTTGGGAGATACCTTATCTAGTTGTCTGTATGGAGGTTTTTGATGGAACTTAAGCGATAAGGAGTTTAATTCCAACCGTAAATGCGATGTTTATATTCCCGAACACTTACAAGTTAATTATCTATCGTACGCCACTGGAGAAGCTCTCCTAAAGTAATACAGTCAGACTTACAATGTGTAAATATTTTCCCTACTTAGGTATATTATTTTCCTGTAAGAAAAGTACGATTATTCCTTATTACTAAAATTACGTAGAATTCTGAAATAATAAAATCATCTCTTTTTAACTAAATGGCTATAATAAAAATAACTTATACAGGGAATTAGAGCACATTCGGTTGAATAATTATTTACTAATTAAAAAAACGGTACTAGATGGAGAGAGAAATCCCCAATTTAGTTTCTTAAATCTTACTTAATTAATAAAAAATATTGACACCCTTGAGTTAAAGGTGGTCCAAAATTAAAATATTTAACTAAACTAATTATTTGTCTTTAGTTTCGGAAGTTAAGTCCACAATAAAACAAAAAAATGTCTAACTAATGCTTGGTGGTAATTACATTATAAAAATATAGGAGTTGAAGGTTAGATTTCTATTAGTGATACTTGTTGACTTATCAGGTGGAAAGGCCTTAATGACAGCAAAATGGCCGCTTCTTCTATTCGCGTGGAGATTCATGACTTTGTAGGGGGACTCAATGCCTACCGTAGTTCCTTACTATAGCGTGCGTGGAGTACCTTCCAAACTTCCTACAACCCTTTGGCTAATTTGAACGAGGATTACAAAAACGTGACCCAATGTTTTCTTGACTCGCACAGTGCGCGAGTTCTGCCTAATTTGCTACGATTCAGACAATCAGTAGTCGAAACGTATAGCTAGTTCGTATTTTAATGAATTCCGGGATGGCATTGCCTAACGATGGCGTCACGCCTCACTATTACGTAATTGCACTATAGAGGTCTGGCCTCAAACAACTTAACTTTGTATCCTTTCGCCTTGAGATTGATAGGGAAGGGGGGTTTGGTGATTGCCATCTATTTCTAGAGGCATAGTTTTAAATTGTTTTTACAATCGTGAACTGGTGGTTTTCGAAGGTTAGTTAATATAAGTAAAATTAGTAGCAACCTATAAAATCCTTATCTATAAATTTTGATATCAAATTAATACTGGTAATTTACGCCTTTGATTCTGTTATTAATTTACTTATATATATATATATATATATATATATATATATATATATATATATATA
>JAHWXV010408610.1:0-14363 GCA_024586415.1 Phrixothrix hirtus | reverse complement strand
GCAAAGAATAGGAGAGCTTGCCAAAAACGTTGTATTAATTTAATGGAAGCAAAAGAAGTATGTAAGGACAGAAAGGAATGGAGAAAAATAGTGAATGGGTGATAGTAGTGATAGTAAAATTGGTAGGCAATGGTGGGCTGGTGTGGATACTGTAGAGTGCTGGAAGTTGTGGTGAAGGGCGGTGCTAGTGAGAGGGGTTGGTGTATGGGTGCATGCTGTGGTTGTGAAGATGGAAGCTTTATTGGGTTTTGCCTGCCCCACTAAGGGAATGGCATGATAGGTAGTAGTAGTAATAGTAATTGTTTGATATATTTACAGTGTTTATACTATCCTAACTTGATTTTATCATTACAAGTCAGTACTTTAATTGTATTAAATGATAAGTTGTAAACGTGTTACCAGTTGGTCCTATGTTCTTGCTAAATAGGGTCCGGCAGAAATAACTTGCGATTTTATGCCTCTGCTGTGGGAGCGCTAGTGTAGTTGAGCGTCGCTAAATTACGTTATATTGTTGGGAATAACTTACTACTTTAGTTGCAATGATGCCGTGGAACAAAGAACATGGTGCTTTTGTAGTCGAGATTAATTTTAGAAATGGTGATTCCGTCATCACTACAAAGCGATTATTTCGAACTTACTCTACGTTAGGTCGGAATACTGTGGTTCTTGACAGAAAGACGATATTGCTGTGGGCCTCAAATTTTAAAACAACTTTAGCTTTTTAGAGAAAGCCGTTTGATAGGCCACGCAGTTTTCAATCTCCCGAAAACATTCAGGCAGTGAAACGTTGTTACACAATCTCCACGACACGATTCTCAGCTATCAAACACCCTGCTGCATTTGGATATTGAGATCGTAGTGTACGGAGAATTTTGCAAGCAGACTTAAAATTTCATCCGTACAAGATGATTGTACAGCAGCACTGGCGAGGCTGTCCTTGAAAATGATCCGGTGAACTCTATTGTGTTCTCGAGTGACGAAGCTCATTTACTTTTATTCCGCTCTATTAAAAAACAAAACTTGTGGCATTGAGCAGAACATAACCGCCGACAGCTCCATCAGCGTCCTCTACGCGTGTCACAGTTTGGTGCGCCGTTTTGGTTTTGCAGTGGTAGGCCCGTACTTTTTTGACGAAGAAATGTAAGCTGATACAGTAACTTCCAATGTCGATATGCTATGAAACTTTCTGCAACCAAACCTGTTTTTAAAAAGGATAAGTGGTAAAGAGATTTAAGAAGACATGTTTAAAATAACTGATGATCTCTGTCCTTCATATGGAACTGTAGAAGATTGGAGCGCATCTTTAATATTGATAAATTTCAGTTGAAGATGATAAACGACGTGTAAGATAGGTTTCTGTGTCTACTCCAGAAAATATCGATGCAGTTCAGAACATGATACTATCAGATCGATGAATTGGGATAATACATGTATCCTAGATCCTAAATGTTTCATATGAACGTGTCCATCACATACTTCACTTCGATTTGGATAGGAAATACATTTTTGCAAAATGGATTCCCAAATGGTTAAATGCACACCAAAGGCGATCAAGAGTGGAAAAGCTACGCTTCATCTGCGTCCGTTTCCACGAAGACCCTGATTTTTTTAAACCGTGTTTTCACCAACGATGAAACCTGGCTACATTTATATGAACCAGAGACTTAAGAAGTTTTGTGTGCAGAAATTCGCTTGAGAAGTTCTTGATTTAGTCTTTTGGGATGCTAATGAAGTAATCATAGTTGAATACTTGGGAAAAGGTACATAAGTAGCGCATTACAATAAATACGATTCGTGATTAAAAGTTCGAACTGCTTGAACATCCCCCTTATTCGCAGGATTGGGCTACCTATGACTATTATCCGTACCCTCAAAAAACAAAGTTTGAAAGGGAGCAAGTTTTCTTCGAACGACGAAATGATAGAAATTATAGAGCCGATTCGCAGAGCAAGAATAAAGTTTGCTTCTAAGAGGTTTGCAGAAGTTACAGGATCGCTGTAATAAGTGTTTTACTTTAAAAGTTGATTTCATTGAATGAACAAGTATCTCCATTTTGAAATTCTTCCGTTTTCTATGGATCTATCAATACTTCCTTGCATACAAAATTATTAACAGTAAACATTCAATACCTTTGAATTGTAATGTATTAATTAACAAGTAGCTAAAAAATTAAAGTAATTGATCTCAGCGTGAATCTTGTATGAAAGCCGCGCATCATAATAAACAGTAATATAGTAACCAGCCTACTGTTAATGCTTCGAGTACAATTTTACATACAGGGTTAGTAAAAAGCATGGAAACCTTTCGATGTGGACGTTATTCAGTTTAAACAAAAATGTTTTATACAAAAGATGCCGAGTGTGCGTTTTGCCATCATCACATGGTTCTACGATGTGTTTTCATTTCAAAACAACGGAAGTTCTGTGACGTCACACGATAATTTTTCAAATTGAAACATACCATTATTGTTCTTTCATTCGATGCGCAATTCTTGCTCTTTCCATTCATGTAAGCATTGTGTACTAATACAAATAAAATATGTGAGAAAAATACTCAAAACTGATACAGTTTTGTTTATTAAAGGAAAAATAAGTCTTCCATAAAAATGCGGTTAAAGGCTAACCGCTTCGTTAATTTATTACAAAATAAAATAAAAATAAGTTGAATAAAATGGGTTACAGATAAGTAATGCAGAAACTACACATGTAAATGCAGTAGCAACCTTGCACCTTTTACTAACCTCAGACTGTGTTCAAAATGCTCGCTATTTATAATCTGACAGTGGCTTAATCTTTCTCTAAACTGCGTATTGTATAATGGAGCATATCTGGTGTCATTGACGCATCTCTTTAGTAATGCCGTTTGGAAGTTTTTCAATAGTATTAGGTCGTTGCTGGTAAACTATCTCTTTTAAATGTCCCCATAAAAAATAATGTGGACTGAAATCGGGTGACCGAGGGGGCCATTCGATATGACCTCTTCGCCCAATCCATTGTCCAGGAAAGATCATGTTCAGATACTTTCGTGCAAGCAATGTATGGTGCGCCGTCCTCTGAAAGTATGTTGTTTCAGCAGGAATGCGACGATCATGTTGATTTGGAAATAATGCATCAACGGCTGGCACAATTTCATTTTGTAGTAATTCTAAATAATGTTCATCATTTAAATTACGGTTAATGAAAAATGGTTCAATTATGTGGTCACCAACTATACCGGCCCAAACGTTAACCTTTTGCGGTATTGAGCGTGTACTACATTTATCCAGTGCGGTGAGAATTTTGTTTATTGCGTCCCATTAACACAAAACGTAGCTTGATCTGAAAATACTATTTTTTTATGAGGTCAGAATTTCCAGTACACATTTCCATTAAAATTTCACAAAACGTTTTCCTTTTGTTAGAGTTGTCTTCTAGCAGTTCTTGCGCGAGTGATACTTTATACAGTCTTACCTTATACAATTTTAAAATAATCACCACCAATTTTTGGCATATATCATTGTCTAGAGCAAGTAGAGTGGTAAAACAGGGAGGATCTTCTTCAATGCGAAGGAACACAATTAGTGCAGCATCACCATCGATTGCTGTATTTGGACGTCCAGATTTTGGGCGATTTCTATAGTATCCGATTCTCTATACCGAGCAATAGTTTTAAACACGGTAGATTTATTTATGTGCTCATCAGGATGTACTTGATTAAAGAGAAGCACACATCTTCGTACCATCGTTGCCTATCACCATATGCACGCATCATCAATATTTCAATTCGTTCCGATTCGATTGGAAAAGTCATTTATTGAAATATTTTCCTCAATTTTTACAAATTATAAGCAACCGTGACAACTAACACAAACTATTAGATTGTTATTTGTATTTTTTGCTTCAATTCGCGATAAACTGAATTTTTACATCAATATTTTTTAGAATCATTTTTTGGTGTTTTTCTGAAAAATTAATACACAATGTTTACATGAATGGAAAAAGGAAAGAATTGCGTATTAAATGTCACAGTACTTTCGTCATTTTGAAACGAAGGAACATCGAACCATCGTGTGATGGCAAATAACACTCAGCATTTTTTGTATAAAACATTTTTTTCTAAATTAAAAGGTTTACATACTTTTTACTAACCCTATATAGAATAGATACGTATGATGCGATTATTGGTTACGGATAGCCTTGTAAGAGCACGCCCACCAGTAGTGCAAGAGGTCCTAGATTTGATCCTTAACCGAAGAACGAACGAACATCTAAATAGATTATTTCACAGCAGCAGAAATTATTGAAGGTATTAATTCAACACTTTAAAATCAGGTTACAATTTGCCAATAGGTAAATAAAATTCAAGTATTTTAATAATAATTTTAATTAATTTCAAACGTTTAATTAAATAAGTATCCATAAATAAATGTGGGTTGTAAATTGATGATAAAACAAAATTGTAAAAAGATTGAATATTAAACCTTGTATGCTTATTAAATTCTAAGGGTGTCCTGCAGAAAGCGTTCGGTGATAAAACTTTCCAAAAATAAAATTGCCTATTTTTCGGCACCAAAAACCAAAGCATTGGAATTTAAGCTACATATCTTTATGTACTTTTAAAAAACAGTGACATCTTCAACATCAATATCATAATCCAAGAATCTTTGCTAGTTCTCTATCTACCCTCATATATTCAATCAAAATTTAGCTTAAATATACAATACAAATGTTTTAGCGAATTCGGATAAATACAATAACTTCAAATTAAATTACTGTTCCAAACAGCTTTATTCTGAAGAATCGTTATAAAGAAGTAATAAATTCAGTATGTAAGATATAAATAAAAATGTTTGTCGTCGTAACAGTGACTTCATGACCAGTCATTGTATAAAACGAGATTGGTTGGTGATTATCAATAACTGTAACTTTAAAGGTGTTTATGACTTAAACCGTTCAACTGCCGGTGCTTTGTATAACAGTGAAGTTTGTAATTATTATTAGCTTATTTTTAAATTCGTTAGAATTCTGCCCGATACTACAAATTTTAGTATTAATCATTAAAGTAATGAGATTTAGGAGACTATTTAAAATCAAAATATTAAACAGAACCGAATGGAAATATTAACGAATTAAACATGCATAAAAATGCTTTTTACAAGTATTATTAGGACTGAAATAGAAAGTAATATTTGTATGTTGTTTGAAAAAATTATATTAATATTGATTACTCTTTATATGCGTATGTACACATCAATGTGTAACATGCTTTGTATTTAATTTAACTAACACAATAAGTACTGAAATGATTTCGATGGTAATTTCATAGATCGACGGTGGACGGTCGTAGATAAGAGATTACAATACTTATTATATCTATGATAGAATACACAATTACTTTTCAATATAATTCCCTTGGAATTGAAGATATTTATTCTACAAATATTCAAGGATATTATACGTCAATTTGAAAGTAGACTACATGTGTTAAACCACTGATTTTGTTAGTCTTATAAAATCAATGGTTGTACCATAGTGGATAAGGTATATGCACATACACACTTGTGACGAAGGGTATGTAGTGCGGTGGCGGGAACGCAATACATGCGTAAAAAAGGGTATGTTGGCGTAATAAGATGAGGTAATTAATTAAAATACCAAATTTAATGCAACTATAGTTATATATAAAGCTATTATAAAAACGCGTGAGAACTTATGAGGATGTTAAATATTTCTTTCATTTGAGGAACATAAGTGTGTTATATGAAATTCAACTTTATTATGTTAAACTTCTTGAGAAAATTTCTGAATGGATCTCTGTTAATTGTTTTCGTTACCTAAAAATTAATATTATCGCACTGCATGGGATTTATTACACTTAAAGAACTTAAAATGTTGTTTCACATAATACCGAAATGTTATTTCTTGTAGTAGTAGTGCACTTAAAATCCTTTAATAGCAGGTTACTTAATTTTGGCTGCTTTTATTAAATAAACGGTGAAGAGTTACATAAATTTCAGTTCGTTTTCGTCTGGGTTATTAGTAAAATTTTATAAATCCATGCTGAAACACAATTTAATTAATATACTTTCGAAGAGAATGTAACTGATGAATACTTCAATGAAACAATTTCAATTTCAGTTTAAAATATTGGAGTACCTAAAATTGTGACCTTAATTAAGATGCATAATTTTTAGTAGACATAGGATCTGAATTGTTGAAATATGCCTTAACACTAAGCTTTACCAGTTGCTTATGTTGTACATTAAGACAGATGCGTGATATATACGGGATTGGAACCAGTACTTTATTGGAAAGATGAAGTTCCGTTACACTTTATATGGTCAATATAGCGTTACATCATCAAAGCTTTAGGCCATTGACTTAAATCTCCTTCAAACGAGTTTCGTACGCGTGTCGGGAATGATGCTACATATACTTCTTATAGTTTTAAGTTTAAATTTAAATTAACTAATGTCGATCTTTTTTGGTGTAGGTCATGCGGTGTCGCACTATACCAGGCGTTCTAGCTGCAGCAACATTGTTAAGTATCGTTTTAGCACAATGTCCATGGCAGAGATACAACTTAGAACTGCAATCGTCCTGTTTGTGTTCTTACAATTTGGGTCAAGAACTTTCAGTGCAATGTGATATGGTGGACTGGTCAAAACTATTGACAGCTTTAAATCAATACGCAAAAAATACACCATTAGATTTATTGTATGTCAATAATTCAACAATAGGAACATTAAGTGATTTTATATTTATTAAATTAAAAGTGAATAATATACAATTATCGGGATGTAAAATAAAAGTAGTAACGAGTAGTGCATTTAAAGGACAAGAACTGTATTTAAAAAACCTTAATCTACAAGACAATGATTTAACGCAGGTTCCTGTGGATAGTTTGCGACCATTGAGAAGTCTGTCACTTTTAGACCTTTCCCATAATCGTATAACTGACATACCTGACGGTGCATTCGAAACACTAAACAAACTTTCAACTATAAAATTATCAGACAATAATATTTCTTTAAGTGATGGTGCCTTACGCGGTCTTGAAGGATCTTTAAAAAATCTAAATCTAAAGGGAACACGGCAAAAGGAAATACCGCTAGCTACTCGTGGTCTAAAAACTTTGGCTTTTCTAGATTTGTCGCAAAACACGATTAGAGATTTACCAGGATCAGAAGATGCAAGCTCATTCGAGGGATTAGATTCTCTGACTGCATTAAATTTAGAAAGAAATCTTATACAAAATTTAGACGACAATGCATTTCTTGGTGTACAGTCAACACTCAGTTCTTTGAGCTTATTGAACAATCTACTACCAGATTTTCCAACTGGTGCAATTACTTCCTTATCAGAGTTGAGGGTGCTCGATATTGGCTTTAATCTATTAACTGATTTACCTAATAATGCATTTCGCGGAAATCCCTCTTTAACACTGCTGGCTTTAGATGGAAATCCTCTATCAACGATACCATTTGCAGCACTTTCTCATTTAAATGCTTCACTTCGAGGTTTAAGCCTTGGAGGTCGTTTTCTACATTGTGATTGTCGGCTGTCGTGGATCGTTGACTGGATACAAAACGGAGATCTCCAGGTAACTAGCCGAGAAAGAAATCCCCAGTTTTGTGGAAGTCCTCCGCGTTTTCGAGATAGAGGATTTTATACTATTCAACCTGAAGAATTAAAATGTAACACTAATGATCCCACAGGCGTGGCGACTGTTATAAACGAAGATTTGCAAGACGTCTCCCTAGACGAATATGTTCCTGCAGAAAAACCCACCACTACAACTACCAGTACTTCTAAAACGACTACCATTAAAGAACCAATTACGTCATTAATGACTACCTCAACGAGTACGGGTACGTCGTCTGCAACCACAATAACGACGAGTGTACAAACAACCAGCGTGAGCTCAAGTACAACTTCAAAAGTATCTGTTCGGCCGATGCGAACAACTATTCCACCTTGGAAACAAAATGTCAATGCCCGTCCGTCATTGGTTATGGGTTATCCTCCTAGAAATAAAGCAGAAGAAGCAACTGAAGTTATTGTTAAAAATGCTTATAGACAAGATAACTCTGTAATTATTCAGTGGGGATCCGATACCGCCAACATCTTGGGATTTAGAGTTGTATATCGACTTTTTGGAGACAAGACCTTTAAACAAGGACCTCCTCTGGAAGCGAGCGAGAGGGAATTCAAAATTAAAAATGTGCCACCACAGGTTAGTTGTAATATTTATATTATAGTTAGAAAACTATTAGAATTAAGTAATTATCATTCTTTTACTTTATACGTTTCAACTACTATAAGTATGTATGAACTTCATTTTTCTTCTAGGCCTTCTTACAAAACGCTTACGGTAATTAGTAATTGGTACCTACTATAGATTACCTATTTCCAAACACTTTAAGATGCGCATATGTGCAGTGTAAGAATATTATTACGTACAAAATTGTGTTACTGTCAAAAGTATTAGCGTTTTAAACGTTGGAACATTTTTAGTAAAATCCGATAGAATCTTCGGTAAACTGCAATAATATCACATAGAGTACGTAAGTGAAAAGGTGAGCCTGAACTTAAATCAGCGATGGGTCAGTAGGACTGGATTGTCAATACTTGTTCCATTTGTCAAAACAAGTTCATTTAGTGGTCCAAATACATTCTGATTGAAATCTTAAAATTGCTATTTAGAAATTACGGAGTATATTCAATTGTAACACATCTTTGATTAATTTATTTTAAAATAAATCCAACAATTAAAATAGTAGTTGTTAAATATTAATAAATTTTCTGGCGTTTCAATTTGATTCCAAGTTTAAAAAATTTGACTTTGGAATAGCGTTTGTTATTAAAAATCCTTCCAAGTTAGATCAACGTGCGATCATGCACGAAGGATATTTACTGACAAAATTTAAGAAACCTCATATAACAGTCATTGCAAATAAGATGAAAACACCCAGGAAAACTTTCGTATACAGGTGAAATTATTCTCCTGAACATCAATGCCTGGTCAATGTGGTAAACGAAAATATTCAAGGTAAAAAATGGAGGGTTTAATACCATTCACCTTACCGCCCAGATGTATCGCCTTGCGATTTTCACATTTTTGGACCGATGAAAATGGCGTACGGTCGAAGTTTTGAAATAGACACAAGTAAAATATACTAGGGAAAAATGTTGCAAGCAACTGCTACAATAATTTTATGAGCAGTGAATGCGTTTATTGGTGAAACAATGGGATAGGTGCCTTAATTATAGCAGCAATTTTGTTTAATTATTTGGTTGAATAAATTTTCTACGCATCAAAGATAAGTTTCAATTGAACAAACCTCGTATATTGTGTTTATACTCCAGTACTAACGTATTTGAAATAAACTAGTTTTCTAATAATGTTTTCACCTGCATGTTACAAATAGTTACGTGATTACCGTAAAAAGGGCAAATTTTAATTGAACATACTATTTATATAGAATTATAATTTCTTTTCACCACCAAAACGTTATTAACGCTAATTTCAGCTAAAAATCCATTCTGGCAGATTTATTCATTTAAATAAAAATTTACTAACTATATTTAGTCACGATTGTAGCGCAATAGTTCTATCTATCATCGCCTTTCACAGGTATACTATAATTAATACGGCAGTAGAAATGAAAGTCAAGCCCATGAGGTAATGACATTAAGTTAGTTGTAGGTTAAACATTACGTATTCGTTGTTGCTACGATAGATTAAAAAACCTCTAGGAACAATACCCTTTATTACTAATTTTAAAACTAAAATTTTGATATACGACATAAACAAAAAATAGTGATAATTCACTATTTACGTAACAATTATTGAAATTGATAAAATATTTAAAGGTAAGTCGCAAGTATATAAAAAGACTAATAATTTTCATTTTAGGAATGCATAGTTGTATGCGTCGTATCATTGGAAGAAATAAACGTTACACCTGAAACAGTTCCGTATTCGCAATGCCGAGAAGTCCGTACCGTAACTTCAGCTTCTTCCAATATGGATAAAATAACAATAGCAGCAAGTGCAGCAATTTGTGGAACAATTGTTGTAGCCGTTATCATATTTGTTGCTGCATCGCGACGACGTTCTAGAAAGATGCACGAACTTCATCAACAAAAGATAGATATAAAACACGCACTTCCGATTGCTGGTCTTCCTGTCAATTGTTGTGGTGGATTGGGACCAGTCCCTAGTCCGGGAGGGCCATTATCTTCTTTAGCTACTCTTAATGCATTTAACAATAACAAGGTATGGTAATATACGTTCTCTCTTTCAGTAAGTACTCTAAATAATCTAGCATCTCTTGAACTACAATTAAGCTTTATTTTCAAAGATTTTTAAATGGCATTTGTAAGAATTGTTTTATTGTTAATAAGTTATGTACACTTTGATTTTGATAGTGGTGTAAATTAATAGATGTAAATAAAACTTGCCAACAACCCAAGATAAGAGTGTCCGTAATATTTAACAAATAAAAACAAATTCAACGGAGTTTTAAAAGCTGGCCATTATTTAGCGAATTCCGAAAGTAAGTTTGCAAAAACACCTGCAGCCGTCATCGTTTCGAGTATACGCGCTGATTTCTCATTTTATAGCAAGCGATGGATGCCACTACGGAAATAAAGCATGGTAACGTATCTCTGGATTTAAATAGTTTAAAACGCTCAAGAAGTACATCAACTCCGGTTAACAAACATGAAACCAGTTGAAATTTATTGTTAAATTTCCGAGGTAAAAAAATTAATCAAAGTGTTTGAGAAAGGATGCGAGAAGTTACACTAATTCAAACAGATATTATCCCACAAGATCACATTCCCAGTTTTCTAAAATAAACCAAGAGATTTGTCTTGAATTATTTCAATGTGAAGCAACGTCGAATGCTATCTTCTTGTTCAAAATTAGTTTTATAAGTCTTCCTTTTATGGCGACTTTTCGGTCGATTAGTCAATGATTAAATAATATCCTTGCACCAAGATGAACTGTATCAGTATATTTCATTATGTGATAACCACTAACCATATAATTACGGTTTATCTATCCGTTTAATATAATTGACTATTAAGTAACTTGAAAAGGACGTATACAATAATAATTCATTATAGAGGGGCACTGCTAAAATTCGCAGAAAAAGTAAAATCACTAATTAAGTTCTGTGAATCGCTTTATTGGTTCTCAAAATATTCGTCTTTATCATTTATAATTTTGTATTCAATGAATCCAATTTCTGAAACATTTTCTCCACTCTGAGCGAAGTACCCTCGAAACAAATGATTTAAATGGTTTCAAAAATGTTTGCCACGCATTTCATCATTGATGTTTGGGAAAAAAGAAGAAGTTATTGGGCGATTCTAATTTCAGCAATAACTTCCGTCAAGCATAGGAAACATAGCTCGTTTTTCTGAAGAAACAAGCAATCAATCATTGTTTTTAAAGCGATTTGTAAACGCGCCACTTTCGTTGGTTTTGATTCACTTCGAAATAGCCTTGCAATCTACAGCTGTTTAGTTTCAGGCTCATACGGCTATGTCCATGTTTCATCATATTTACGATGTAATATATAGAATTTAAACGACCATGGTCGAATTGTGGGAGAATTTCTTTGCAGCAATTGACAAATGCCTGTTTTTACGCTTCTTTCAAATTGTGAAGAATCCTACAACTGCAAGCTTCCTATGATTCAAATGATCGTGCGAAATCATATGTATTTGTTTTACTGCAATGCGTAAGTATGCTTCTATCTTACTATATGTCACATCGGCCTGCTTTGTTGTTTCACGCATAGCATCGATTTTTATAGTGACAACAGATGTGCATGAACGACTTCACAGAATCGTTATGAAACCATATTTTTGGATGGTGTTCTACATTTAAATAAGGAACTAAGTTTTTCCATACATTGTTCTAGTGTTAACCCATCTCGAAAGTCATAAAAAGTCATCATTCGAAGACCACGATTGGAAATTTCAATTTTTCCACAAAATTACTTTTTTAAATTCTGTTAAAACAAAACTGCTTTGCTTTAAATCGAACTATCAACTGTATTATACGTAAAAACATATCAAATTTTACGAATATGACAATTGCAGAATTCTGGCAATACTACGAGTACTCGATTCTGCGTATATTAACAGTGCCTCCTAGCATTAATAGGGATATTCTTTACATAATCAAAAAAACACGTAACAACGACGTTATGCTGCACATTGTCAGAAAACCTCAAAAACTATTATATAGAATGTAAATCATATAAGCAAAAGTATCTGAAAGAGGTATAAACAGACCTAAATGTGTGAAAATTTTGAATCTAGTTAAAAGAATTTTGATAGATATTTGGACATAAAGATCGTAGACGGACGCTTTTGCTCGCATGCCATAATATATATTTAAAAGCAAAAATAATACATCGGAGTTTACAACAACCCAATTAATGATGTAACTTACTGAGTATTTTTATTTGGCATGATATTTTTCAGTTGTTGGCATGTTTGTTACCATAAATTCAAATAAAACTGTTTTTAAATTTACTTTTTAAATTTTCTCCTATTCTTTAATAATGTAATTATTAATTATCCAAAATGGCTTTGCATTAAAATGTTCAGCTATAAAAATTCGTTGCAAAATGAGAAATGAAATTTTAATCAAACACATACATATACTCAGTGACATAGATATTGCAACACCAAGAAGGACTAGGAATTTCTTAATCAAAGTTAGTAGATCTGTTGGGCTGATATTAAGCAATAATTGATTAACTTTTGAGATCAAGTGGCAAAGTCATAACGTCACATTTGACAGTTGTTATAATTTTTGTTAACTTTTTCGGTCTGTTTTTCGTACGATTTGTTGTTCTTTTTCATTGTTAATTAACATTATTTTGGTTGATGTTCTTTTGTTAACGCGTTTTGTTTGTTTGATCATGCTTGGAGTACGGCAACGAAGATATTACCATCAACTAAGCGAATTTAACAGAGGTCGAATTATTGGTTTGCGCGAAGCTGGTTTTTCATTTGGCGAAATTGCCAACCGTGTAAATCGAAATCGGTCTGTTGTAATGCGTGTCAGTCGTGGATTGTTTGAAGATGGCCACGAACATCGTAAACCAGGAACCGGAGCTTCAAGAAGAATGAACGAGCGTCAAGATCATCGCTTATGACAAGTGGCGTTTACAGAACGATCTTCCTCTACTCGGGCAGCTGGTGACCAATACTTTGGTGAAGAAGATCACCTTGTAACCCTTAGAACAGTTTATCGCCAAATCCGAAGTTTTGGGTTAACATCATATCATCCACAATTTGTGCTTCCTTTCACTGCAGAACATTAGAACATTGTTAGCAACGGTTACAATGGTGCAATGAACGATCTCATTGGAATCTTAAATGGCATCGTGTTGCCTTTAGTGGCGAATCTAGATTTCATTTAGGAATGCATGACGGGCGTATGAGAGTCAGAATAAGACGGGGTGAACCACGGAATCTTCGACTGACAGTTGAGAGGCACGTACACCGCACTGTGGGTGTTATGGTTTGGGGTGCAATTACTTATGGCAGCAGGTCTCCCTTCGTGTTCATTCGAGGCAATATGACATCACAACGGTATATTTCTGAGATGGTTGGAACACATCTTCTGCCATACTTACAAGTGCTCGAAGATCCATTATTCCAGCAAGATAATGCACGTCTACATGTAGCAAGGTTTTCTTTGAACTTCTTCGAGCAGACCCAGATTCAGCATTTGCCCTGGCGTCCAAGATCTCCAGATCTTTCTCCCATTGAACATGTATGGGACCTAATGGGTAGAAGGTTGCGAAATTTGCAAGGTCCTCCTTTGACTTTGGAGACCTTGAGACATAAGGTGAAACTTGCAAGGGAGGCAATACCACAAGACAAGATAAACCACTTTATTCAACCAAGGATCCAGCGTGTAAATGAATGTGTAAATCAGAGAGGCTGTACCACACATTAACAATAATTATAAAATTTTGTTTAACTAATGAAGATTTTCCTCCCAAATTGTGATCATTTATTACTATAACATAGGTGAATATGGCTGCCAAATTTCATCCGGAATCTATTAAAAAATGTCTGCTATATAGTCCAAAAGTAGACACTTTTATCTTTCAAATGCATGCTTAACTTTTATCACAAGTCAATTTCTCACAATTTTATTCGAATATATGTATGAAATTCCCAAAACGAATTGAAAATAATCGCTAATTTGGAGATGACTTCATTTTATACCGATAAGTTAAAAATATTTTTAAATGTTTTTGTATTCATTAATGATGACTAAACATTAATATATATATATATATATATATATATATATATATATATATATATATATATATATAT
>JAHWXV010408609.1:0-18002 GCA_024586415.1 Phrixothrix hirtus | reverse complement strand
GAAGTGCCACTTTATTCTTGTGATTTTTAGGTTTTTTGCAATTTTTTCGAAAACGGCTATAACGATTTTTTTTAAACTCGCCACGTTTCTAGCGCCTGTATTGGTATATTACATGAACTAATTGGTTTCTCTGAGAAAATTCGTTGAAGTGAGTTATTGAGCAAAATCTCTAGAGTTAAGCAACGTTTTGTCTGTCGAGTAACTTGGATGGGTGACCGTTCCAATTATCGTTCTCACAATAAAAATAAATTAATATTTTAATAATTTGTGTGCATTACTTACATACTTCATTACTTTTTATTTAGATCTATAAATTATTCTTGCTTTAAATGAGCTCAAAATTTAATTATAAAGCCCTTAGTACACGTAGAAAGGAAATTATGAATGGATGAATTATTTATGCTTTTAAATTAATTTTAAAGGTTACAATTTAGGTGTATAGGAAAGTCACTAATGTCAATAAATTTAAAATGTGTAAGAGAAAGTCGTGTGTTGTCTCACACCAGATTTTTTTTCTAAATATTCAAAAGCATCTTCATTTACCATGGAAACAAATCTGCTCTTTTATGTTTAAAAATAGTGAAAAATATGGGTATTTAGATTTAGATAATCATTCAATACGTAATACTTTGCTTAAAATTTATGAAAAGCATTTATATAAAATATATTGATAAGGTGACACTAAATGGAACGAAACAGTTGTACTAAATCACAATTCTTTTGAACCGCTATCATGTTAAGGCAAATGTTGTATTATTACTTACAGTAATTAAATGTCGATAACTAAGAGCATTTAAAATGCAATTTTTAGGAAAAGTAACCATAGGGACATTCTAATAAGAGGAACAAGGTAGTCGGTTGGTCGGATTTTAGGAAATTCTGAAAAAAATGTTAGAAGCTTTGTTACAAATTATTGCACTAATCATTGTAGGATTTTGTATACAAATTTTTCTCAATTTAATAGATCTTCATATTTCAGCCTGAAGTCTTATATGGCAACTGAGAGAAGCTGTAATGCATCTAAATGCTTTTGCGAACTGTACCATAATAATTAATAGCAGATACATTATAAGAACATGAACATGGAAGTATTTCCTAATTAAAGTTTGTTAAATAAAGCACCGCGATACTGCTTTGTCCACAACTTAATTACTAATTGGAAGTGACGAATGAAAAGCAAAATGATGAATTTAGATGCTCGCAAATACATTTTCGACAAAATGTGGTTTTGACGTGAAAATGAAATTAGTAATTCACTTACGGAAAGTCCTGTATGAGAGCGTGAGTCAAGTCTCTTTTAGCTGCCGGAATTCGCACTTTCGTTGCGACAACGGTAATAACCATAAAGGAATCACTGGTTAACCTATTTTTCCCTAATATGCAGATCACGCTAAAAGGTCCCATTTTAGAATTGAATCTACCATGATTACCTACGAAAGGGTGCCTCCGAAGATAAACCAGAGAAAATGCCATAAGAATAGATGCTGAAACATAATTCACCACACTCCCGTAACTATATCAATTAATACATCCCTTTGTATTTTAAATTTATTAATTAGTTTTAATAACCACGCAAAAACAGACGAAGTAGTTTATTACCAACATTGCGGTAGAACTCTGAGTATTAATGAATCAATCTCCTTTCGTCCCAGGTGTGCGCGTTTATGCTTTTAACATGACCTTCTAATGTTTCTCTTGTAACCGAACTGCTTATGTTTCCCTTGCAAATACGCTTAAGCTACAATAGGTCAGAGGAGTATTGAAAAAAATACGCTATATCTGAACACAACTCATCTAATTGATTATAAAATTGAAAGGTATCGCATCTATCTTGGAATCTGGGGTTTGAAATAACCAATATTTGTAACTATAAAGCACTTTTATAATACAAATTCTTATAATTAAGATTATTGTAACACAAGGAATTATTTTAAGAAATAACGCGAATGCGAAGGATCGTTGAAATCTTTTAATTTTGAATTGCACGCAAATTATCTAAGCTTATTTCTCAAATAACACCTGAGTTATTAGAATTTTTAATTAATAACAAATAATATACAGTTTCCCACATATTTAATGTTCTTGCAATGTTAATAAAATACTAATACTATGCCCAGTTTGGCAATTACGGTTTTGTATAGGTAAAATAGTGACGGAATTATCACTGCCTTTATACGCGGTATTGTGTTCACGGTATTTACTATATACAAGGTGCTAAGATGTTAGACAGAAATGACAACATATCAGCATGTATATAAGTATCCATTCATAATAAGCTATCTTTCAAGGATTTAACATACAATTATTATAGATTTTAGGGTATACGGTTAATGTTTATGGACACTCTATAATCTTAAATTATATTTAACTAGATACATTCTTTAAAAATGCTCTCTAATATTATTTTCAAAGCATTTAGGGACAAGCAATTACCAATTTTGTACTATAACATTGTTGTATCGGTACAGTTAATTCCTTGGATATTTGGTTCATTTTTGTTGAATTCGTATGTTTATAATTTTTACGTTATTGTTACTTCAAAAACTACTTTTCAATCTACGAAAACAATAACGCACATAAATTTACGCACATGCACAACTACACCTAAATATTGAGACTTAGAGGAAAGGTTAGAAACAGAATTACCAATAAAATCACTGGCACTAATAACGTTCTGGTGTTTCCAAATTATTTTTAAATATTTCACAGTATAATTTGGATCCATTGTGATTCGAATGAAACATACAGTGTTGCAACGTTTTAATCATCCTGTGTAAGTAATATTTTTCAGTCAGTGGGTACCACATGTTGGGTTGTCAAATTTAATGAGAGAAATTAAGACCGCCTAACAGTTGGAAGACTATATATATGTTTTTCTTCAAAGATGAACAGGCCTTATTAGTGGAAAATTCAGTAATTGCTATTTATACTAAAAGTCTTCAATATTTACTTATCTCGTCTAGCACAGATTGCGCATAGCTTACACTTACAGTTTAACCTATATATTACTAACTTTAAAATTCATATTGTCTTATTAATAACTAAAAGGAAAGCACCATATATATACAAAAAATTTAAATGTTCATCAAGAGAATTAATATGAATCGATTTACACTTGCACATAACGTAAAAATAAGTAATCGCAATCTTGTCCACAATTCAATACAAACTCCCAAAGAATATTAAGACAACAATGCAACCTATTCAAAAAGTTGTGTTTAATGGCTCCAGATGTTTACTGAATATTTTAGTAGTAGACTGTAAGTATTTTGTTTCATTTTAGTAACTATCAAATTGGTTTTTTTATTTGCACCTCTTAACTTGCATTTAACACGTTAAACAATTTTATGCAATAGTTGTAATAGATTTCGTTTAAAAATATAGTTCTTCAACTTTCTTGCCGGTGGTGTGTTTTTGTGGGAAATTGTTTCACTTGTGATTGTTGTAAGTTATAAAAATCAATCAACCAAGAAATTTAACCAAACGCGAGATAGTACGAACAGTAGTTTTATTCAACGAGGGATATTCTCGGAGTTATGTTGCCAATTTATTAGGTAAGCATCGATCCACAATACGCCCCTTAGTGAGACGCTTTCGTAAAATGGGAACATATTCCAGAAGACACAGACAATGGTGAAAGAGATGTATTAACGCACGGGATGGGTGCTTTCTTAGGCACTACGTTTTAAGAAACAGGACAGCTACTAGTTCTATGTTGAAAAATTAATCTGAAGCAACCCGCATTATTGCAATTTGTACTAGAGCAGTCAGAAGACGTCTAATGAATCTGAAGTGGATAGTATAGGACTAGCCATTGCTTACTGCTTACCAGAGAAAACAAAGTTGCCAGGTTACATTTTGGCAGGAATAATCGAAAAAAGTCTCATTCACAGATGAGGCTAAGGTTAACGTAAAGCAATCCGATGGCCGTGAGCAAGTCTGTCGAAGATTAGGAGTGATACTTTCCGAGTGCAATATCACTACAAGGATTCGTACAGAGTTGTCTCCTATTTGTACGAGGATCATGAATGCTAATTGCTACCTTAATAGCATTGTAGTAGAACATGTGATGCCTTTTGGCCCATTTATGGATGAAAATTTCCTATTCATGCGGGAGAACGCCCGACCACACGTGGTTAGAGAAGTATTGCATCATTTTAATCAAGTTCAATGCCATTTATGGGTTGGATGCTGAAAATTCTGTGCCTTCATCCAATCGATAATCTCTTGGCTACTTCTAAAAGGAACGTGGGATACCATACACCTGCGTCTAGGAATTTGAGGGAACTTGAAAATTGTTTAGTTACAGAGGACGACAATATTTCTCAAGATGTCATTCAAAATTTTATTATAAGCATGTCTAGGCGTATAAATGCTGTAATCCGAAGTAAGGGGGGCAACACATGTTATTAAGGTTAAAATTCTTTTATATATTTTTTTTCCATGTAATTATTTCAATTTGCAGTAGATTTCAAAAATAATTTTAATTTCAATTAAATAACATTGTATCCCAACCGATTTCCATTTAATCTTGGCACCTAGTAATGTGGCTTTATTTCATTACAAGGGACAATTTTTATAAAATGTGTAGATTAGCCTTTAAAGAGGCTAATTTCTACGTTGTCAATTGTCAATAACCTGGGTGTCTGAATTGGGTACACTTTGCTAAGGCTTAAATATAAGTGCACTGTTATTAAAACTAAAACATCAAATATTGTAGTATCTTTAGCAACTGATAACAGTTTCAAATGTAGATCCTTAACCAGAAAATCTGCAACTTTTCTACCATGTCTGTATTTCAAGCTTTTAAGAATTTTGCTTATTTTGGATCGCTCTAAATTGATACTTTACCACAACGGTGATATGACGAAAATTTTAAGTGTGATGAGTAAATTTGTTGATATGCTACTGTCATTCTTTCAGGGGCATATTTAGAACTATTTTCATATTTAGGTAAACTATTGGTACAGTTGTTTCAGCTTTAAATCACCCATTTTCTCTATTTGAAAGAAACTTCTACGTTTTGCAATGAACAGAGTTAAATTTTATATGTTTGTACGAAAAGACTGTCAAAACGTTTCTGCTGAAACTCAATAGCGTACCTTTTTTATTCAATGACTAGTAATTAATCATTTAATTTTCCCTCGTATATTACAGCTTTGGATTTCCTATTTTTAATCTGTTTTTGCCGTTTTTGAGTTTCTTATACAGTATTTTAACTCAATATCTTGGTACTTTCTGCAAATTAGGCAGAATGTATAATCATATTCAATAATGGCTAAACTTTAACTCAACAATTAAGCGAAAGGTTCTAGAGGAAACACGACAAATTTATCTTTTGAAACATAACATCAGCCATCAGACCACTATCTCGCTGCTCACACCTTTGAAATTTATCACGCAAGTTTTGCATCACTCGGTGCAACTTTCAACTTCAACTTCCAATCCTTCTCCGAATGTAACGTTTTCATTGTTTCCAAGTTTGCGGTCGATTAGCGAAACCTTTGGTCTTTAGGTATCCCGATGGAAAAAATCACACCTTCACAGATGCGGTGATCGTGCTGGCCAGTCGAGATCCCCAAATTTAGAAATGGCACGAACAAGGAACATACTTCGTATGATTGTCATAAACTCCCTAGCAGTGTGGTAAGTGGCTCCATCCTGTTGAAATTATATTCCTAGAATATCAGCAGCAACATTGTAAGGTTGTTGTTTCAAATTTTGCAGTACTTGTTGATACCTTTTTGATATAACAGTAACAGTTAAACCGCCTTCTTCAAAGAAGAATGGACCAAAACATCCAAAGGCAGACAACTCCCACCACATAGTAACTTTCTTGCTATGATGCGGTGCTTCTTACAATTGCAGACGAGTTTTCTGTTTGTTAACAGAACCCGACAGGTGTAAATGGGTTTCATCTGACATTAGTAAGCAATCAATGATATTTGAGTTTCAGCAATTGTCCTTTCGAGGCATTCATAAATGTCAAGGTGTATTCCAATATCTCGAGGCAAAAGTTTTGTACGACTTGATTTTGTAGGGATGAAGTTATAGGTATTTCAGAATACGACATAAATTCCAATTTGAAATATTGCTAATGCTTGTCGTTTAGCTTATCGTTTAAAACTCCGTAAAACAGCTGCTCTTACTCTTTCAGCATTTACAGTTGTGCGTACAGAACGAGCGCTTCCTTTTGGGTTTTCTCCGGTCGACGAAGCAGTACTGCGAAGTTTGAAAACCCATTTTCAAGTTATTACTCGAGTAGCAACTGGATCTCGTCGATTTTAATGAAAAAGACAGTGAAATAGACTCTAAATGGTTACAATAAAATTGTTATTCTTGAAATAAATTTCAATAGTAAAAGAACGTTGGATATTTGATCAACGCTCCATATTCACAGCTAAACTGATACTTCCCGTAAACATTTTGACAACTGTCACAAATTGCCACTTATCGCGAATACATGGCGACTTAATTTGAATATATATCTTATTATATTATAAAATGGGAGAAGTATAAAGATAGATATGTAATTCTGCCTAACTTCATATAATGGAATTCATAAAACAACTGTGACTATATTCAATAAAAACATTTATTGTAATTTGCTTTATAAACTAATAATGTTCATTTTATATTCTCTGAAAACTTGCGCTAAGTATTTCTTAATTGCCTAATTTTAGAATTAGTTAGGCACAGATAAATAATGCATACCTTTCACTCATTCTTATTTTATTAATTAATTTATGTTCATTCCCTTAATATCATATAGATTGATGATACTATTATGCAAATGCTTCCTTTTACAAGAATTAACTCTTTCTATTAAAATAAAGCTCGCACTTGCGAACGCGTATACACATCATACGTAAAAAATAATATACAGAATATTCTGGAACATGATGTACACTACCTCAAAAAAACGACTGGACTAAGTTATAGCCAATATTTTAAATTATGTCAGTTGTGTAGGGAACTCATTCTAAAGATCCTTATCACTTCCAAGAGAAACGAGGCCCTTTTTAAGATGCCGTGACAATTAATTCTGCATCTTTTATTCTTTATTTAAGCGTCACTGGAAATTCTGTCCGTCCGTTCTTTTATTTGGTGCAGTGTACTCGTACATACATAGTTTATCAAAATATTATGAATATTTTAACTGAAAGTTAAACATATAACTTTCACACTAACGATTACATTTTCATTTTTAAATTAATTACTTTGAAATGTCTGCTCTAATTGTTAATATGAAGTCAAGTACTTCATGTAAAAACACCAAGTATTTCAAAGAAAAGTAAATTAATTCTGTAGCAAAGTTTCCCAACTAGACTGAATTTTATTATATAAGCTAACGTTTTCGTATATTGTAACTTTAAGCTAAATATATCTTCAGGATTAATATTATGTGGGATAATATTTTGCTAGTATTGTATTTTTTGGTTTTCCATTTCCTCAATTTGTTAAATTTCTCATATTGTTGATTATGAGTCAATTCTTGTTAAATATATAAATAAATAAATAATACAGATTAAAATAATAGTCAAAAATTAGAAAATTTGGACAACGCACTTAAATTTTTTTTATTATTAACGATTTCGTTGGAAGTGTTGTATATAATGGAGTCAAAATCATGACGATAAATGTTCTGGGGATAAGCTCCTTTCTAAAGTGTAAATTACTCCGGAGATGCTAAACAAATACAAATTTCCCAATACAGTGAAATGATCACAAGTTGATGCCTCTGGAAACCACTCAATAAAAGTCTACCAAACACTCGGCGATGATCGATATAGTACGGCACGTATAAATTGAATTACAAAAATGTAAATTTAAACCATCTAATGTAGTAGAACAGCCTAAACATTGAAATTATTATTTGATAATAATTTTTTTAAAATATCAAGTACATTTCAGAAAAATGCGCTTGGCTGGGAAACGGGCACCGGTCCTCTAGATTAGATATCTAGTGCGCTATTCCTTGCTCAATCAAGTTCGTATCCCGACACAAGTCAAATTCTTTCTTAAATGTACTTATATTCTTAATGTAAAGACATACTTTTAGACAAATTATTAGCGCGATCTAGAAGAGCCGATAGCACCTGGATTCATTCCAAGATGCGCAGTAGGTGTCTAACTTCTTCAAATTAATAATTCGTTTGAATCTTGGTGTGAATCCAAATATATATATATCGACTCTTCTAGGTCACATTAGTAATTTTTCTAAATTTGTAGTATCTTTACATTAAAAGATGGGCATATTTAATAAAAAATTCGAATTGCCGGGATACGGATTGGTGGCGCAAAGATGAAGGTGCCATAGATCTAATATAGAGGATCAATGTTCGATTCCTAGACAAGCGAATTTTTCTGAAATGTGCTTATAACATTTTTAATAATGACTGTTAAATAACAATTTCCATAAACTTATAAATAAACCTAAATATTATAGTGTCTGATTAAAATTACACAGGCAATTTTAAATTCAGTTGTCAGTAAATAAAAATCCTTTTATCACGAACAATTATTAATTGTTTCCGAAAACTTTTACAGTATTAGGTGGTAACATTTTAAATAAAGAGTTATCTCGCACATGTATAACATACAATCTGTTGTTCACACAAAGGAGTTGACCTTTAAGAAAAACAAGTTCGGGTTGTCATAAATGCACTATAACAATTAGTTTAAAGTTTTATTTGTGTGTAATTTTCATTCTTATACAATGTAATTGATAATAAATACGTGTATGCTTTTGCTGGAAGACAAACGAAAGGAATTCCAAAATTTGCGGCAAACACAATTTCTGAGGTCATTGCTATGTATCTATTTAATGACACGTGTAAGCCATGAATTGCACTTACGGTAAATTTTAATTTATTACGGTCGATGTAACCAGTTATAACAGCACCCGCTCGACTAAAATTGTTAGTTCCTGTTTTATGTACGATTTCAGGAAACAATATTCTAAAATGACAACCTCTAATTAGTACGAAAGAAAACTAAATCAAATTGCATTTTCTCCACTCAATTGAACGTAACAAAATGCACTCCTGTTTTTCAAATTTATTTATCAATTACTGTTCAGAGTGTTATGCTGCAGGTTCAAATTTTAAACTCAATAACATAACGATAATTTAAAAGGGAAACGTTTACATAAAGTGAAGTTTACAAACATAAATGGACCGTACGTAGGGAAAAATACTAAGAAGTGTTATCAATAAGCATTGACACTTGAACGATGCATAAATAGTTCGTTAGGTTACACTATTCGTTTAAAAGTAGAAAGCTAAGCAGATAGAAAAGAATGTATTTTAATTGTTTGGGAAAATAGTTCTAAACCACAAAACATTTTAAAGTACAGTTAATAATGTTAAATATCAAAAAAAAATTAGACTTACTACATACATAACACATATCTACTTGCATCACTGACATCACAAATAATTAGATCAGTCGATTTTTACTAATACTCAAAGAAACAAGTTATTATCAACAATTATTTGCATTTTATGTGTAGATGTATGTATATAATTGTTATACATATAAACTGCGTATCAAGTAAGAAATAAATTTATATTACAGTTTCAAAACTTGACACTATATGATTGAAATACACTATAGTAATGTGCAACGTGTTACAAGCTACGAGCAACCCTAACAATTAAAAAAAACCTGCTTTTTTTAATTAAAAATTTTTAGTAATTCATTAGTGTATATTAAAACTGGAATGACAATAATTGCAATAATATCTTTTGTTAGCTTCTGTAAGAAGCGAAACGAATAGGGCTACTGAAAAGGAAGTTTTATATAGAGGAAAACGATGGCGAAGGTTACCGTTTTGCCAGAATGTTTAACCACATTTGTAGATACGTAACCTATACATGCGGTCAGCATTGCTACGTGATACTAGTACGGTGTCCTTGAAAACGATGTGTAGATAGTATGGTAGAGTTTTTCAAAAATCTAGGGAATTTATTGGCATCAAATTTTAACCTAACTAATGCAATAGCTGTCAACTGTAGGTGTATATATGTGTACATTATGTTAATTAATACTGTTATATTTACGGATTTTTATACAATTTTCAGTTCATTATTACATTATTATATTATAATTCAAACATCTCGCAATTTTACAGCACAAAACCAACCAAATTACCAACGTTATGTTTGACATTTAATGTCTATTATATTAAACTGTATAACCAGCTTTATCAAATTCACAATTTGCTCTAATTAAATTATTCCTCAATCTCATGGTATAATATGTAAGTTATTTTTTAGGCAAAGGTGGCTAGGCTAAAACCAGACGTACCCGTATAGGCAGAAAATAAAGAAAATGCGACAAGGTCTTTCTAAAGGTGAAAATATATCTGTACAGGAACAGAAATCTAAAAAGCAGCTTGGCACAATGTATCTGGTAGAGAAAATATGTACATACTAGATTTACCTGAAGTGGCAAGATCAAACTACATAGAATAAGGTACATTAGTCACCGGACCTGAATAATGAGTGACTGATTCTGTATCAGAAAATATGAACATTAGTGTTAGTGCTGACCGTGTTGATACACTTTTAGACATAGAATTGTAGATGTTAAAAGATTCTTTGAAGAAATTTTAACTTTTAGATATTTAGAACTTATTTCTTGAAGTAGTGATAATTTGTACATAATAGACGAACAGAGGCATGGGTTAAAAGCAAGTTTGTTGTAAAATATAATATATGTAGTGATAAGAAAATTACAAACTCAGACAGTAGCACCATTTCAATGGATATTAATTAAGCCGCAGTTCTAGGAACTATATCAACAGGAGCTGCATACTTGCAGATAAGAGATTTTTTGTCTACGTGTGATATTTCTTCAATGGGGCCTCATTTATTATCATTATCATTATTTATTATCATTAAAAATGAATAAATGTTGACGTCCATAATTCAGGAAATGGCATAAAATTTCAAGCAAGGAAAGAAGAAGCGACATTTACTATTACTGAAAGACGAGTCGATTCTGACTATATCACACATAATGGTAATAGCGGACGGAGTATGAAGCAAACGCTCTTATAAAACGTATCATAATACTGCTTCTCCTGTTGGTGTTACTGTTAGCCAACAAGCTGGCAAAATACTATTTTAGGTATAAATAATAAATACTGCTGTATATGGGGTCCTGGTATTTTTAAAAATTGGCATTTACCACCTACCGGAGTGGAGTCTGACATAATTTTGGAGATATTTCTGCGTAGCATTGAAATGCACAATTTAAAATATGCATATCTGGTAGGAGATGGTGACAGTAGAATTAAATATTTAATTATTTTCACGGAACTTTGAATTTTAGTTTGTATTATGTCTTCTACTACGTTATTTGTATACGACCATTTTAATTTATGGCAATATCCTTTCTGTGTTTTTATGAAGATGAAACACCAATACGTATTTAAAAAACATAATAAATTACCACTATTAATAAATACTCTAATATACGCATTCAAACAATTAATTCATAAAAATGTAGTCTAATTGCTGTGAAGATGCTTAATTAAATGAGAACGAAAATGTTCAGCACAAATATATAAACCTTTATTCCATCTTGTCCAGATCATATTACCCTTCCAATTGTAAAATGGAAAGCTTATCAATCAACAATTTGTACTATTCCAACAAATGTAGGAGTTATTCTTGTAAATATCTACTCCAATTCAGAACCATTGTCATATAATACGAAAAGGTAGATAGACGTTCTTTGGAGATATTCAGAAAAGTGCTAATCAATTCAAACACTTCCTTTCATCCATTTGCTTTAGTAAAGGACGCAAATTTGCACCAAATAACGAAACAAATGCCCAAAACGCTAGGTATTAGTCTCAGACAAATCGCTGTATGGATCAGCACACAATAATACAGTATGACATAAAGGTCGTGCTTTCTTACTAGAATGGCAGTAAAAAAGCTCAGTACATTTACGCGTCATTTTACACTACAGTTCATAAAAAGTTTCAGAGGTCGCGCCATGAAATCCTCATCGTTCTTTTTTTGATTTTCTAAGGTAAAACACATAAGCTAAAGTTTCATAGCAAATTATAGGGTAATACACTACGCCATTTAGGAGAAGTTCCACTTCATTGGACTTATCTTTTGTAACTTTACGGTGTACCTCGAAAACATATTCCTGACACAGTATCTATTTAGAAAAGAAGTAGCTATAGCAACACGTAGTTGTTTATTTTAACTTACGTATATTACGAACGCACCTCGTAAATACACAGGATAATAACATATTAACCAGTATGATTGCTAGAAGCAGTAAAACGCAGGATTGAGCAACGGTAAGTCCATAAATATATATTAGAGATGAAAATGATCACTAAGTTTTAGATTTGAGCGTATCTATACAATCTTTACATAGATTGAACTTGTAGTTAATTGAACAGATACGAAAAATGCAGGTATTTCTATTTCGTTTACCTTAAAAAATAATCGTACGTTTATATAGGATATCAGATATTTCCAAGTTCGTATGATCAGTCGAGGTCAAACAGGTGTAGATTGTGAGATGAACTAATAATAGGTACAAAGTGACATAACGAAATTTGCATTACATAAAAATTATAAAGTTTACAACTAGGATAATTTTAAAATCGCAATTTTTTTATATCTAAACATTTCAAAATTACCTAACAGGCAAATTTTCAGGAAGACTGCAGTATCATTTAATATTTCTGAGAGTTCGACTTATTTTTAATAATTCATCTAAGCGAAAATCTTATGTCAGATAACCCATTTTGAGGTAATAATTTCCGAATGAGATTGCTACAGCCTAATCATATACAAAATTTATTTTGATGTTCCTAAAAACATTTATTAGGTTGCCAAATCGTTTAATAATTGTGCGTGTAAACAAATACAACTATTTTAAGAACATTAATGATTAACGTCAGTCCGATTTCAAAAATGGCGAAAGAAAAATTATCAAATTAATCATACTGCAGTAACACTTTAAAATTTTTACAGAGCAAAAAATTCATAGTACATTACCAAACATAGTTATTACGTAGAAGCCCCATAAACTTGATTGAGCATTTTGTTTAAGGAATCACTTTTCTTAAAAAAATTATAATCATGAATACTAAATTAATAATTCAGATGTTAATCAGTCTGCAGTCAGAAATAACATAAAATAAATAAAAATGAGATAACTTTCATATATTTAAGGTAAATCATGACTCACATGTCCTCATGTAGATAGAGGATCAGGAACTCTCATATATGGTGGATACAATATCCAATATTTCACTAATCAGGAACATTCCATTGTTATCACGGCCAGGGAGATGTTAATCTGAAGTGTCAGATACAACAGCGGCCATAAATGGAAACAAAACTGAAAGGCCAGAACCTGCTAGAAGAACAACTAAAAATAATAATAGATTTCAAATTTTAAAAAATATATACAATACGCTAGCTTATTTGATCGACGTCTGGGTTATGTAACGGCTGTTACACGAGTAGTAAAATTTATTTACAAGAAATTCATTTGTAACACGCTGTGTGTGCATTTTTCTATTTTACTTTAATTTAAACCTGTTTTTCAATTTAGTAATCATAGAATTTATCGTAGAAAGTACACATTCCGCTGTTTTGTTATTTTTAACCAATTAATAATCGCAATAAACGAAATAATTAATTTGTTAGCTTTAAAATTCTCAAATAAATATATCTAAATAAATAGAATCTTATCTAGCAGTAACATATAAGAAAGCGAGGAAAGGAGAAATAATATAATATTCGATTCCTCAGGTAGTCATGATCCAACCTTCGAGAGGATACGTTGCTAATTCTTCTTCGATATATTAAAATATGACTGCCGTCAATATATTAACTTTAACACCTAAATTTAATTAATGAGTATGAATTACTAATAACTAAATTTTATTTAAATTATGAACTACTGTAAGAAGGGGAATTAGTAACATTTGTCTGAAGGCCGACATCTTATTTGTTTTCTTTTGGACCATTGGGCTAAATCAATTAATTATTTGTTTTCGTCACAGATGTCAGTTTTGGGGTCCCTTAACTATGGGAGGATGCTGGTTTAAAAGCAAGCATTGTGACAAGTAGAGATTTGGTTGTTCTATTATTAAATATTTTACCAGCGAATGTGCCACGTTAAGTGAGTTTTAGAAATAATAGTTAACATTTGTTTCGATTTCTACAAGATTGAAGTAACCTGTTGAATTTGTCCCTGCTTGAACATCTATTCAGCACCTTGTTGTTTTTGATTAATAGTTTATGATTAATGTTGATAAGACGGTGTCTTAATTATTTTTGATGGCGTGAATCAGCAAGGTACAACTAAATTAATTTGATTATAAAAGTTATCTTCGATAATTAGAAACGCTAAACCTGGTCACAAATTATTAAGTTTTTTTTTTATTTAATTAATCTCTAACTTTTCTCATGCACATCCCAGTGATTGTTTAAGGGATACTCTATTTTCGATTCACTAAATTTGGGAGGGAAATTTTCAAATCGGTTTTTTATTTATTAAATTCAACTTTCGACTTAGAAATTCTTTAAAAACATTGAATTAATATTTATTACCGTTTAATAATCCACTATTGCATTCTTTTACCTTGTTGAGTTATTCTGATGTATGATTGAAATTTCATTTCATTATTAAGTTCTACTTTGCACGCTTCACTTGTAATGCCGTTTAACTTTCTTTATTAATAAGACTAATTAGGTCAGAGAAACCTCAATTAAGAGCGCTGCTCAAATTGATGTTTATCTTACCTTCAGTTTGTTCTAATTACTTGGTTCTAATATTTTACAGTTGACTTCGAAGGCTGCTGTAACAACACCTTTCCATCTGTGTTCAACTGATAGACCGGGTCTAATTACAGCTACCTATCAGGGACATAACATCTGGAGCTTTGGTAGTTGATTCTGGGTAAAACACAATCAATTCATATGTTAAATTCATTATTAACGTCAGTAAATATGTATCTCGATTTCTGTGATAATTAAATTGTTACTGTTTGGTGCTTCTATTATTTCTGATACAACATTTAGCTTAGCTTTATTTCCATTAAAAGCAACAAACTTCTAATCACTAGTGAGCAAATTACTCTGTTAATTACTTAGAAATAATTATTGAACACCTAAAGCGCCCATGCACGGCAATCTGCTGCTGGTATTTATATTTTATGCACGTGCCACTACCTGAGGCAACTGAGCTACCAGAATGCCTTCCAAGTGACTTTTACTATACGAAATAAGGTTACCTATTTAAAAGATTTAACATTCGACTTCTGTAGCAACATCTCAGTTTATTATAAATTGACTTTAACATTTTAAATAAAGGTTATAGTTAATAACTAATTAACACTAAAAGATGAGTTACAACAATGGATTTAAATGTACACTAGGCAAAACCATATTAACCTAACCCAATTCTGAAAACACCCGGTGTGTTACAACTCATGGGTGTCAAATTTATGGATGAGCCGAGAAATACTTTTCATATTGCGCTTCTTGGCTATTTGAGACTAAAAAGCACAAATCCAGCTCAACATTATACCATTTTAATGAAATAGAACTATTTATCTATTTAAGAAACAATAATTTAAAAAATTGTACTAAAACTCTTCCCAATAAATTATATTTAAACAAAGCGTAAAATAATAGTTGACAAAGATAAAGATCTCAAAACGTTTAATTCAAATATTCAAATATTCCAGCTAACTATTCAATCGGCGTGCTGCAATTATCAGTTGCATTACACGAATCAAGTTTGAACTCTTTCAAACATCTAAGCAACAATTTTATTCCTAACCAACTCTGCAGGTAGATTCCATAATTATACAAAATAGGATAACGTCAAAGTTAATGTGACAACTATATCCCCAAGAAATTAATATATGGATCAGAATTTTTAATGCCCATATCATAGACCTTTTAGAATTGGTAAGAATTAAATTTAGAAGTCTATTTGAAACTTTAAATTAATAATATTGTTCCTACATTAGAAGAAGTGACACGTAAAAACCAGTAGATCTGGTTCCAACATGGCTAACGCACAGCATTTTGAAAAAGCTGTAAAGGAACATTTAAACTTTATTTTACCAACCCTTGAAAATAGTATCTAATTTAACTAATATTTAAATGTATGGATACTAGGCTCACTAGTGATTTGTCACTAAAAATTCAAAATCCTTACACTACCCGTTACAAAATTATATGGTGTTCCATTTTTGAAAGATTGGAAGCTTTATATTAACATACATTTAAAAAGTGAATAATCTATTTTTTAACTTGTGCCTATATTTCGTAAAATATATTAAAACATTGTTATCGCTTCTGCCGTGTAAACGTATGTTCCACTTTTTGTACATTCTTTTATTATCCTTACGTTAGTGAGTCTAGCACATCACGAGGACCTTGTACTATTTCTACTGCTAATAAACATCATGTAACTTCCCTGTGAAAGTCGAGATGTGCTACATAATTTTTGTTTATTTTACAGTAGGCCCCAAGAAGTAACAGTAGCTACTTTAGTGCGTTGATAAAGAGAGGCCAATGCCACATTTTGCATCGAACCATTGGTCTATATGATTTTAAAGGTCTATCCAATAGATCTACAACACTCATTCCTGTATTGTAGGATTTGATCAAATGCGGCTGTGAAACCCTTCCACGTTCTGCTTTTATATGCCTATGAACAGGATCACGAGTTTCTCAATTATTAGTAATTATGCCATTGCATCGTCGTATCATTTAACAATGTAAACTTTTCCATCGTTACTGCCTCCATTGTTCTATTTTCCCTTACCGTACCAGTGGCTCTATCATTACATTTTACAAGTTTACCAAGCAAATCAGTTATCCAAATGTAATTGGTGTTTTAATACTTCTGAATATTTTACTATAATATTCACCATTTTTATTAACAAACGTGTGCCAAGAGATTTGTTGAAATTATTTGTTTCTCTTCCTTTACAGAGCAGCATAAAATATGAATGACCATCACTTCTACATAGACACCATATTTTGTATCCTCTAAAAAACTTTTTGCGGTATGACGACCATAATAATCTAATCTTATCTTATGAATAAACACACCATCCATTGTTCTACTAATGGAACATAAATGTTTAAATAAATATTTCAAGCCCTTATTTATTTAGTATATTCAATATTTTAAAATTATCCCATAATTTACTACTTCGGCGCTATGTCAGAAATAAAAAAAATATGTATTCTGTAATTGCCTATAAATAAATTTTAACATATCTTGATGCGACACAACTTAATTTTGCCATGTTTTAAATTCTATAAAATTATTTATAACTGTTGGTTGTGTTCTTTTTGCAAAAATAATAATTATAAATCTTATAGAACACTTAAATACAAAAAAGTCTGTCGTTAAGTAGAAATAATTTTTAATATGACAGGTGGTACAGTAAACTTGCCACCTTGCTGTTGTTTTGGGGTTACTTCAGTAACAAAATTTATAAAACCAATTACTCGATATAAATTCTTTGTAAAACTCAATCTTTGTGGAGCCCGCATTAATAATCAATAGGCAACTTGCAAATGCACTCATTTCATTTCATAGTGCGTTGCGCAATATTTGTTTATTTCAATATTTATTGCAAATCGTACGTAAACTTTTTATAAGTATCGAAAACATTGTCAATACATTTAGTTACTACTACTATCTATGACGCCATTACCTTAGTGAGGTAGGCGAAACCCAATAAAGCCTCCACCTTCACAAGCACTGCATGCCCCCATACATCAACTCCTTTCACTACCATCGCCCTTCACCTAAACTCCCAACACTATACAGTATCCACATCAGCCCACTATCCTACTATCACTACTATCACCCATTCACTTCTCCATTCCTTTCTGTCCTTACATACTTCTTTTGCTTCCATTAAATTCATACAACGTTTTTGGCAAGCTCTCCTATTCTTTGCGCTCTTTACTTTCTTT